>WNGS01166590.1:0-39792 GCA_020271785.1 Procambarus virginalis
GTACATACATAGAGATGAGTTACAAACATAATGTTAGATTTATAGATAGAGTTAGTACATACAATGCAGGCGAAGAGTCACAATAACGTGGCTGAAGTATGTTGACCAGACCACACACTAGAAGTTGAAGGGACGACGACGTTTCGGTCCGTCCTGGACCATTCTCAGTCGCTTGTGATGAGGAGATTGATGATTGATAAAGATTAAGCCACCCAAGAGGTGGCACGGGCATGAATAGCCCGTAATGATGAGGAGATTGATTGATTGATAAAGATTAAGCCACCCAAGAGTGGCACGGGCATGAATAGCCCGTAAGTGGTGGCCCTTATGAGCCATTAACAGTATCGAAAGATGATACTGGAGATCTGTGGAGGTGCGACTGCACCCTGCGTGACGGGAGATGTCTCCCGGACCAAATGGTGACCAAATGGTGTTGAACTGTCGAATGATGAGGAGATTGATTGATTGATAAAGATTAAGCCACCCAAGAGGTGGCACGGGCATGAATAGCCCGTAAGTGGTGGCCCTTATGAGCCATTACCAGCATCAAGAGCTGATACTGGAGATCTGTGGAGGTGCGACTGCACCCTGCGTGACGGGAGATGTCTCCCGTGTGATGAGGAGGTAGAGAACGGGAATAAATAGGCAAGAGAGAGGTGAGGAGGAAAGTAAGGTGTAGAGAATAGTAGTAATAATGAGAACTGCAGAAGGCCTATTGTGCCCATACGAGGCAGCTCCCATTATAACCACCGAAGGAAAGGTAATAGGAATAAGCAGAGGATAGCAAGGGAGTGTAGGAGAAGACAATGAACAGAAAAAGGGGAGAAGAGAGAAAGAAAAGGAAAGAGAAAGAAAGATAAATGGAAGGGGTAAGCTTATGTTAAGTCACGTTTGTTAGAAAGATTAGAGCATTTGAGTATGTACTGTGAAAGGGAAGAGTCCACAGCAACAAAGCCAGGACTCAAGTTCATGTTGGGTACATTGTGTATAAGAGCCGATTCTACAAGACGGCGTCTGTGAAGAGTAGAGGCAGGAAAGATTATTTTGGAGGAAGACCAATCAATGGGATGATTAGAATCCCTCACATGGCAGAAGAGAGCATTGTTAGTGTCTGCAGACTTAACACTTCTCTTGTGTTCTTTAAGTCTGTCATTCAGTGTACGGCCAGTTTCGCCAAAGTATTGGAGAGGACAAGATGAACAGGAAATAGAGTAGACACCAGCAGCATTAGAAGCAGGAGGAGCAGTGTGAACTAGATTGCTACGAAGTGTGTTAGTTTGTCGAAAGGCGAGTTTAATGTCAAGAGGACGAAAGGTATTGGTAAAAGTTTTGAGTTCAGATATGAAGGGAAGGCATAGTACAGTGCTACTAGTGTTGGAAGCAGGTTTAGGATGAAAGAAATTTCGTTTAGCTTGAGAGTAGGCAGAGTTGATGAAATGCAAAGGATAACCAAGGCGAGAGAATGATTTGTAGATAAAGGAAATTTCAGAATCAAGAAACTGAGGGTCGCTGATGCGTAGAGCGCGGAGGAAGAGAGAGACGAGGACACTTTTCTTAACAGGAGGAGGATGGTAGGAAAAGAAAGGAAAAGGATGGTAGTATTACTACTATTCTCTACACCTTACTTTCCTCCTCACCTCTCTCTTGCCTATTTATTTCCCGTTCTCTACCTCCTCATCACAAGCGACTTGAGAATGGTCCAGGACGGACCGAAACGTCGTCGTCCCTTCAACTTCTAGTGTGTGGTCTGGTCAACAGCGTTAATTCCTATTTGGTAAGTCATACGAAGGCTGTAGCAGCTAATATTTCTCTCTCACTCTCGTTTGCTCTCCCTCACTCGCTCTCTCGTGCTCTCCCGCTCTCTTGCCATCTCTCATTCTCGTTATCCCGCTCTCTCTCTCCCCTATCGCTCTCTCCCACTCTGTACTCCCTTAAGTTGCCTACGAAGATCTCAATTTATATTGCATAATTATCTAGCTACTCGTATGACAGACTAAGTGTTAATATATTACAAGATCGGTACAGCAGCAGTTATTGCAATGGAAGTAGCGGTGTTCTTATCCAACATTACAAGATGAGGGGAAAAGCTTCTCTACAAGATGAGGGAAAAGTTCCTTTACTAGATGAGGAAAAAGTTTCTCTATAAGATGAGAGAAAAGTTTCTTTACTAAATGAGGAAAAAGTTTCTCTACAAGATGAGGAAAAAGTTTCTCTACAAGATGAGGAAAAAGTTTCTCTGCAAGATGAGGAAAAAGTTTCTCTACAAGATGAAGGATAAACTTACAGTTCTCGGCGTGTGTGCGATTCTCTTGCCACCTTTGGCAAGCGTCTGTATCGTAGTTTGTGGGATAGCACCCGAGGCCTTTGCTACACTCGGAGAAAGCAGAGATCTGGCATTGGGGGGAGGCAAGTTCTTGATCTTTTCTCTAGCATGGAGAAGTGACGAGACATTTGGTACGTGTGAGATTCTCCGTCTTGTTGCACCTTCAGAGGAAGAAAAAAATGTATATTAATAATAGGCCTATCCCTACAGGCCAACAGTCATTATATACAAATTCATTTCAAGTGCACATCATAGGGTACAGCGGTCATCACTCCAACTGTAGGGTACAGTGGTCATCACTCCAACTGTAGGGTACAGTGGTCATCACTCCAACTGTAGGGTACAGTGGTCATCACCTCAACCACTGGGTAATGTGGTTATCACAGGTAAGCACCTACACACCATACATATGGTGATTGCCCCACATCAAACGGGCCAATCACGTAGATCAGAGGAGAATGTTG
Source organism: Procambarus virginalis (assembly GCA_020271785.1). NCBI lineage: Eukaryota > Metazoa > Arthropoda > Malacostraca > Decapoda > Cambaridae > Procambarus > Procambarus virginalis. The sequence goes on from WNGS01166590.1 coordinate 2,788, forward strand.
AACCACCTAGGAACTTTCCTGGATCACTCTGCTAAAAGAGACGGAGCTACGGATACAAGCCCAAATTCAGATACTGGGCTAGAAGAGCCAGAAACCAAGGAGTCAGAAGGACAACTCTGTCCATGCAAGTTTCCAACTGGACAACACTTGGAGCAACAGCTTGACCAGTAAGAAGAGATAAAGGAAGCACCCCACTTTGATCAACCCAATCAAAAGCCATCCACTGCTAGGGCCTCGCAATCAGGTAATGGAGCCCCGTAAGAGCGAAGCCACCAGTTCCACGCTGATGTGAAGATGTCTACCTTGGGGCAACTGACATCTCACAGAGCTACAAGAAGGCTGCAATGTTGATGGTCCACTCTGTGGAAATGGAACGGCACTGAGAGAGACCATTCAAAAGAATGTAGGAAACCCCTATACATGAAGAACCAAACCATAAGAATCAAGATGCTGAGCTACTCACAGAGACCAGCTTCAAAATAGGAAGGACAAAAGCAACACCTCTGCAATACAGACTATGAACTCCCCAGCAGCAGTCAGAATGCAGCCGGTGAACAGAGCCCAGAGAAAGATGAACCCTTAAAAGGGCGTGAGACACCACAAAAAACTCACATGCTGTAATGAGTACTCAACTGAGAGGAACTGCCCAATAACTTTGGGCAGCCCGGTGAGCATTAGTCACAAAATACCAGCCTAGGGCCAAGGCATTCTTGAAAACATCCGAGCAAAGGGGGAGGAATACACCACAGAACTAAACCACAAAAAGTTGGAAGAGGAGAAACTAACAAAGCAAAAGCTGGCAAATGGAGCCTGAACTGACAGTCCCGGCAGTGGAAAAAAGGGGGAACTGAAGGAAATAATCCCTTGAGCCGAACTCTGCTGAAAGGAAAACCACATAGACAAAGTTCAGACCCCTACGCTATGCCTTGACCAACTGCTGAGTAAACAGGGGCAGGTCCAACAACAGATGAAGACGACACTGCAGGCGGAACAGAGATGCAGATGGCCAGATGAGGGAAGTCAACCGGGAATCCCAAACCAGGGCCCAAACCATGTTTGAAACTGGGACAGAACCAACTGGGACTGCCTGCAGATCAACAGAACCTGAATCTAAGAAAGAACCAGACACCCAGCATGCAGATGCATGAACTGGCAGGAAGCCCAAACTAGCAAATCATCAAGACAGGCCAAAACATGAACCCTATTCCCCCCAAAAGACATAACTGGTAGCAACTATCAGTGCTAACTTGGTAAAGTCCCAAGGAGCCAGATTCAACCTGAGGAATAGGAACATGCCAGTATGTGCACTAAAGGTCCTGCAACACCATTTAGGAATCTGCCTGCAAGTGCACCTGAGCTAATGTGGTTATGGGAAAGGTTGAAGAGGAATCCAGCTGTTCAGATCCAAGTGGTTGAGAATGTACCATAGAACCATCAAGCCCCACTTGGGATTTGGGAACTTAAACAATTTAGAAATTATATTTTAACTTTCCTGTGATCAGGGAATACATTTTCACAATAATAGAAGAATAAAATATATTTCAGATCTTGTCTTGAGCACAAAGAGGCTGTCATATAAACTACTTGAAGAGTCGAGTGGTTAAACACTAACCCATAAAGCCCTGGAGTCAATGACCCCTGCACCACCCTGGGCAAGGCACCCTAAACAGCAGGTCTGCCATTCAGGGATGAACTCCTGAACCCTCCAGAGAAGTCAATCTGCCAGGGCAAGGGCAACACCAAACAAGTGCCTAAGGAAAAGCAACTCTAACCACATGCAGCTTGAGGCAAAACTGACTGAAGTCCACATAACAACTGGGGCATGTACAGTATACACACACGCACATGAACCTATAACTAAACCTTGAAACAACTCACAAGCAAAAGGCCCCCCCCCCCCAGGACAAAGTCCAAAGGATGGCTTACACTTGTCTAGAATTCGAGACCTACAGGCTGGCAACTCAAGGATAGGTTCACACTGGTGGACAACAGCAACAGGATTCAGCTCTGTTGACATGGAAAGCCAGAGCTCCCGGTGGTGCTGCCACCTGTTGGTGCTAGCTGTAACTAGTGGGTTCTATCTTACTGCTTGATGGATCATCTGTGGAGTCATTTGCTGCTTCATTTCTTATCTCTCTGTGAACGTTGCAGTTGTTGGTTTTGCTTGCTTACTTTCTGGATGTTTCCTCCATGAGGGTGACCATAACACTCCCCTGCTCCCAGCACCTCTGTGAGGGAGACCTGGTTCTGGCTCTGGTCTCCAGTAGGCCACATGGACTCCTAGAGTTGATGCAACTTGTGTGTACTCACCTAGTTGTGTTTGCAGGGGGTTGAACTCTGGCTCTTTGGTCCTGCCTCTCAACCGTTAATCAACTGACGTACAGATTCCTGAGCCTACTGGGGAGTGTGGAGCTACCTCAGTGAGCTACAACCAGGGAGCCACTGTTTGACCCTCAAAAAATTTATAACACAGAATAATTGTGAAAAGTCATAACAAGTGCAATAGTTGGACATCATGCACCAAATAAACTTGATTGCGCGAGACCTGTGCGCCAGCTCCGATACGTACTGTACAATTTTTACTCAAGTATTTCTAATTATCGTACCAAAACTATGTACCATACCTGAACTTACACTTCCACAAATTTTGTTTGGACTGAAGGGTACTGTATTTATATAAAGTGTTTAATACACTACAAGTCTGTTTTGACTAAATTTGCAAAGACTGAGGAAAAGGGGGGGGGGCTGAATTTTTATAGTTACAGTACCTGTACCTGGATTGCACCTGGATGGGGGTTTTGGAAGTTCTTCTACTCCCCAAGTCCGGCCCAAGGCCAGGCTCAACTGTGAGAGCTTGGTCCACAAGAGGAGGATAGACGCACAAATCAGTGAATCTGTACGCTGGTACAACATGGTTGCAGCTGGCAATACCAATCATTATGAACAAAGAGGAGGTCGCCGCAGGAGAGAATCAGTAATAGTGAGAATCCATCTTGGAAACAAATATCCATGGAGATACGGAATGGAAACAACAGTTGAGCAGCGGAGTTGCACAATCTCTGGTGAGAATGATGGACACTGTCTTGACCACTATAAAATGTGAACATCTGAGAGACATTAGAAATATGTGTAAAATAATAAACCCCACATTGTTTGAGTTAGGAAAATACCATCTGTCAAAAATAGATACTGTTATTAGAAGATTCCCCCATTTTGCACCCGCAAGATAACGTAAGATTTTAATGGTTGACAAATGTTAATGTTCTTGTTTGAGAAGCTGTTCACTTGAGACAGTTAAGAAAGTCCCAGCTGTGTCTGGGTACAAGTGACAGGATGAACAACCCAGCGGGTTTTCTTCTTATTGGGGCATGATGTACATGCTGCTATGGCGGTGTGTCCATTCACAGGATGAGTGGTGCTGCCCAATGAACTTGCTCCTCAGACAAAATTAAAAAAATAAAAAAATTAGCTTGGTCCACAGTACCTTAATCAGAATATAATGGCTATCGTCAACATAACAAGGAATACCGGAATAGGAGCCGGTCGGCCGAGCGGACAGCACACTGGACTTGTGATCCTGTGGTCCCGGGTTCGATCCCGGGCGCCGGCGAGAAACAATAGGCAGTTTCTTTCACCCTATGCCCCTGTTACCTAGCAGTAAAATAGGTACCTGGGTGTTAGTCAGCTGTCACGGGCTGCTTCCTGGGGGTGGAGGCCTGGTCGAGGACTGGGCTGCGGGGACACTAAAGCCCCAAAATCATCTCAAGATAACCAAAATAAATAAAGAAAGAAAGAAGCAACAAGCCAAAAAAGTGGAACCAGCACGAAGAAGTGACTCACTAGGTGATGAGTGTGGCGGTGACATGAGGGAGGAGGCGGAGGATGAAGACGCTGGCAAGACACCGGACCTAGCAGATGCCGTATATATTGTTCCACTTGACTGCTGCTTTTGCATCTTGGAATGATCAGCCAATCTGGTGCGCTGCTGCTCCTTCACCCTCTGGTATCTATCCATCATCATCTAAAACAAGAAGAGCAAATTGTGTACATTATGTCTACTTGGGCCAAGTAATATCCTCATTTCCCATTGTCAGGAACAGGAAGACTGTTAGGCTTTTTCAAGTCCCCTCCACCTTCCCCCACTCCAAGGTCACAACTACTGTACTCACCTTCCTCAGGATGCAACCCACAACAGTTGCCACACTCAAGGATACGTATTTACTGCCAGGTGAACAGAGGCATCGGCTAAAAAGAAACGTGCTCAAACATCTCTGTCCTGCTGCTGGAACCGAGCCTGGATAAACTCGGTTCTGACCCATGATACACTAAAGGATATGACTGCTATGTAATTATTAATTTCTTCTCTCTACAGATTTTCAACTCAACAAGATTTTTAATAAATTTATTCCTCATAATGCTGAACTTTTCCTGCACAGAAGTTATAAGAAAATAGTACTTTAGTTATTTTTGAGATCGTACATTGGGTGACAGCAACATACGACATGATGCCACAGGCAATTTACAGGCATCCGCATCCTTGCAGTCATAATGTACTCAAGAGATTCAATGGAGAAAATAATCAATCCAGCCCAGAAATGACTCAGAAGTCAATCCTTATAAAACTACAATGGGGCCTTGACTTCCGATGCTAATCCGTTCCCAGAGACGGATCGGAAGTCGAAATATCGGAAGTTGAAGCGAATTTTCCCATAAGAAATAAAGGGATTTGAATTAATCCGTTCCCCACTCTCGAAAATATTAACATAAAAATACATTTTATACTGAATACAATGTTTTTTCTAATTACAATACAGTACCAAAGTTACTCTTACCTTTATGGAGGGCTCTTGATGGTGTATGGAAGATGGTGACGAGGGGGGAGGAGGAGAGTTGTTACTGTTAGGAAGGGGCGTCCCCTTCCATTATAACATCAGGCAGTGATGTTTTCTCTGGGGTACTCTCTCTCTCTCCTACTTTTGCCTGAATACCACTAGGACCTGGTTGTGGTTCAGTGCTTGTTTGTCTCGCTACAAATTTGTCAAGAGACATTTGTTTTTCCATTCGATTTAACATTTGTCTGTAATGATGCATCACTTTAGCACCCATAATGTCCTTTTTCTTAGCTAGTATGGTGGATATCGTTGACTGAGATTTGTTGTACTGCCTAGCCAGTTCACCTACCTGCACACCATCTTCTTATTTACAAATGATCTCTTGTTTCTGCTCTATGGTCATTCTTACATGGGATCTCATATGTTGAGCCTTACGACTAACTTTCCTGGGACTCATGGTGTATTATATAATAATTACTTTAATGTTCAAAATGCAAAAAAATCACCACAAAAGCTGAATTTCTTATAGGCGCGATCGTCACTAAGCGGGTAGCTATAGTAAACTGAGGCAGGTTGGACCGCGTGACCGGGAACCACGCGCTCGGCCGACCCGAACGTGTACCAACAAATATCGGATGTCGACGACACCATCGGATGTCGAGTCGCATTTTTCGATAAAATTTATATCGTAACTCGAAATTATCGTAAGTAGGGGCAATCGTATGTTGAGGTGCCACTGTATAGCCAATTCAGAAGTGGCTTTAGCTTCCCTGTTGATCAATATGTGATCTACCAATATGCTGGCTGGGCTGCCTGGTAAACACCACAAATTATCACTAAGGTGGCAGCACTGCATCCATCCCCACATCCACTGAGCCAAGCTCACTCATGTACTCCCTTCTCTGGTGTGTGGTCAGCAGGCTAGCACCAGATTTTGGTTAAGTTTGGACATGTATTTTAATTCTGAAACTTAAGTTTTTTGTGCATTGTGAGCAACAGATGCAGTATCTATGTCGTGCACTTGCAGTAGTGTATTAGCTACATGTGTGCATGTGTGGTTACGGTCTTTGCATGTCTATGAATCTCTCAGGCCCGCTCTTTTAGCTCAGTGGTGATGTGTACAGCAATGGTTTAGCTCTCTCAGTAAATCCACTTCATTCACAGTCTGCTGATTCTAAGCCAAGTATCAGAAGTGTTATTAGTTGCACAATGGATATATTTGGCCATTCTTTCCTCTTAGCGGTGTGGACTGTTTACTTACCAATCAGGTCATGCCTGGGCGGAGAGGGTTGCTCTTTATTTTATATTTTATGTCCACTAAGCATCCTCATACAGGAGGTTCCCATTACACAAACACTCATCCATCCGAACAGCCTCCTAAGTCCTCATTTATGTTTCAAACCACAAATGACTTGTGTTTCAATCTTCTAATGACAATAATGGGTCGACAGAGTGATCTGCGAAAGGGCCAACGCCCGTACGAGAAGCCGGCTGACGAGCAGAGTGAGCATTGCGCCAACCAGACAATGCTGGCTCCGAAGAGGGCGCCGGCTCAGAAATTGACACCAATGGCCAACCCCGACTAGAAGAACCCTAAGCCTGGTATGATTCTCCTGAGAAGTCCGAGAACGGCCCCCACGGAGAACCAAAATGTCCGACAAAGTATGAGGACACGTGCAGAAATGGTAGCATCTGCAAACAGCAATGGACAAAAAGGCGATGAAAACTTATAGAGCCAGGGCCCAAGCGGATTCCAAGGAGAGAGCAAACACGGCCTAACGACACACGAGGCGAGAGGCAAAGAACAGACACCCGCCTCCCACAGAATCAGCGCAGGCGAAATCTGAGCCGCTGAGGCAAGCACACCAGAGGAAGGCCCGGCACTCAATGCCTCCACATCCTCCACCTCTGCTTCCACCTTCTCAAGCCAGTCTGAGGATAACTCAAGAAGGGGAAAAGAAGCGCAAGACCAAAGCCAAATGCCCATGAGCGTAAGTCCTCAGCAACCAAAGATGCTGAAAGAACAGGAACCGGCACGTGCAGCTGAACCAGGCCAACATCCTGGGAAAGCACAGGGGCAAACAAGCATGTATTGATACTTTCCCCCGGCGAGAACTCAGCATTGAGTCGTCCGTAAAACAGGGGCAAGTCCGGCGAGGACTCAGCATTGAGTCCTCCGTGCGGCAACTTTAGTGGCATTTTCGGGACGGTCTTGCTGTGGTTTTGGAAATTCTATGCATATACACTTGTAGGGAATTTCATTGCGAATACATTGATACCCAAATGAAAGTCCTAGGACCAGAATTGAGATAACAAAGTTGAAAACAGAATACCCATTTTATTGGTCTTTATTAGCGCTCAAGGGGGTAACACTCTGTCACTTTCCGTGCTTGTTGTGGATGGTACGCAGGGTTTTTGGGCTTTATATTTGCATGCTCATGTAGGGAATTCTATTGCGAACACAATGATACCAAAATGAAAGACTTAAGACGAGAATTGAGATGTCCAAAGTGAAGAGTGTACACATTTTATTGCTCTTGTGCGCTCCCGGGTAACTTTCTCTCACTTTCTCTGTTAGTTGCGGATGGTATGCAGGGCTTTTGGAGTTTATAGGCATTTAGTCCTGTAGAGAATTCTATTGCGAACACATAGATACCAAATTGAATATCGTATGACGAAAATTAAAGTGACAAAGTTGAACAGAGTATACACATTTCAGAAATTCTGCGCGCTCCCGTGAAACGCTCAGTGCACTTTGGGATAGTGGAGAGATCGCGCGCCCGGTGCGCGGAAGTGTTAAGGTGCTCAAACTTGCCCCCAAGGTAAACCTGCAGAATGGTAACTGCCTCCCGCCAATCGAGCGTGCGAGGTTCAACAAAACCCATAAGATACCCCCAGTGAAAAGAAAGAGCAATCTGCCAGCCAGGAAGACTCCGGAACCTCCAAACACACCCAATATGGGGAAGAAGAATAGAACTCAAACGAGGACGGATCCACGACAGAGGAAAAATCCGGGTCTCGCAGGAGATAAGCCGCAAGAGCCTCCCAAACGTCCTTAGGCGAAATTCGAGAGGCCGAAAGCCACCGGAAAGGAGGAGCCGTGGAACCCAAGGGAACCCGGAACCAAACCCGGGAAGAAGCTGACCCCAAATCATACTCATACAAGGATGGAGGGGGTAAGATTGTTGTAAGGGGGTCCCGAGCAACAATAAATTCCGCAAAGAGGCCACCAAAATCAGCCAAGCGGAATCAAAGAGGACCCAAGCCCACCAGGTCAACTTCTCTCTAGCCCCGGGCACCTCCAAACCAAGCCCCAGGGCAAAGCTGTCCACCGCACCCCTCTACCCCCGAAGAAAAAAGGCAGAGTCCAGAGGGAAAGGCACAGAAGTGGATCCGCTAGTAAGACCTGGAAGCCTCAGCAGGAGGAACAGGCTCGAATGCGTCCATTCCCAACCCAAATGGGGTAGCCCCCGAAGCCGCCAGTCTCTCGTCACCAACTAAACTCCGCCCCGACTCCGAAACTCTCAGACATTTGGGAGCCAGAAGCGGGCTGGAGCAGGGCAAATAACACCAACCAGGGAAGGACTTGGAAGTGCAGACAGAACCAAAGTCAAAGCGACTATTGCCCCAAAGTTCGGGTCCCTATAACCAAAACGGGGCAGCCTCGAGGCATCCAGGTGGGCAACCAATCTAACGCGTTGCAGCAACCCAAACCTAGCATGTAACGCTGACTCCACCTGTACCCGAACCTCGGTGTCAAGAGAATGGGTAAATTGGAGTATGAGCAGAGGACACGATTCGCAAGACTCCGGGTCAAAGGTGTCATTGACCCAGCAGACAGCATGACGGAGGCAAAACTAGTGACTGTCACACCGAGACAAGGGCACATAAAAATCTTCAAACTCGCATAAGGAGAGTTGGAACTCAGAAGATGCATCCATCAGTCTAACAAACCCCAAAGGGGATTTCCAGGGCCTGCAGGCTGACCGCTACAGGAAGCCCAGGCAATGTACTGCAAAACCAGTTAAGCCCAAACTAACAAGGGAAAACTGCTCAAGCTGAACCCATGTGACGTGTACAATCATGGGAGTCTAGAGCAGGGCCACCAAAATAACAGATGTGGACCAATAGCCAAACAAGGCAGACCCCACTCCAGGCAAGGAAAACAAAAAAATATAAACCCCACAAAAGTACAATGTCCCCCAGAAGGAACAGAAACCGGCTGCTGCATAGGTAGGCAAGCTGCACAGTAGTACCTTGCACCCCTACCAGCAAACGACACCACTTCCTACCCAGGGCCAAACAAAGGCCTGAAAACCCAAGCTGGACCCAAGGGCAGGGTAAGTGTCGAGCAGCAAAGACCCATACAGAAGCGGTTCCCGAGAACTCTATGGAAGATAACCCTAGAACCCTAGGGTATTACTTGCAGGGTGCTTAGGGAAGATAGCCCTAAGAGCATGCAGTTCCAGTACTCGTAAGTTTCTCCTGGCCACACCGCACCACACACAGAACACACCACAACAGTACACAACTGCCAAGAATCTGAGACCAGAGTCGCCGACTGCCCCAGTTCGCATCAGCCAACGAACTAATAGTTACCTTACCTTGTGGATATGCTGTGTTGGTTTCGGGCTTAACATCCCTGCGGCCCAGTCATCGCCCAGGCCTCCTCATGGTATGAGTAGCTGGTAGGCTCATGCCAGCTATGGTGAGAGGCCACCAGCTACTCACCCCTCCCCCTCCTGGGAAGGAGAGGGCTTGGCAGACAAGCAGCACGGCGGCAGGATGTGATGTTTGCTTGTTTTTAGGTTGGGGGGGTTCTGATTTTAGATGTGGAGTTCATTTCTCTGTTCGGTCTTCGGTTGTAATTTCTTACCATGTGGGATCTGTTTTGTTATGCCTACCTTTCTGGGCGCTAACCTGGGTCGATGGCAGATGTGGAATGCCCTCAAGTACATGAGGGTTTCCTTAGGCCATTGCTCCCTTTGCCTCTCTGAGGGGGCCAGGATCTGGCTCGTAGTCCCTGGGAGGCTGAACTCCAATTGACTGATGTCCGAGACTAATATAGCACATCAGTCCGATAGCTCGAGGGAGCCGAAGGGGCTCCCCACAGAAATACAATCAAAATGTCCACATGACCCAGTAGTGCCCCATATTATCCCATTCAGCAGTACTGTGATCACTCTCATAAAGCATTAATTCTCTTTACTCTTAAAAGTCCTAATAGAGCAAAGTAATTTCACGTGTAAGCATTACCCCCAGTTAGTGTCAGTGGCAGACAAGTTGTGCTGTTTTCATAGATGCTTGCCATCCACAGCTGTTGGCTATACAATTCATGTTTTTTCCTTTCACCTATTCCTCTGCCATTGCTGTTGTATAGCAGGCATAGGTAGGAAGGTAGTCATTCTCAGTCAGTTAGACAATCTCAGTAAGGCATGGAGTCTATCAGGCAGTCACATTCAGTCAGTCAAACAGTCTGTCTCAGTCGTTATTTCACTTATAAGAGGCTGCCCCACGCAGTAGGTGAGGGACGTGGCAATTGTAGGATGTCGGGAAATGGGATAGGGAGTTGGGGGTGGTTATGGAAGGGGCGGGGTGGTTATGGAAGGGGCGGGGTGGTTATGGAAGGGGCGGGGTGGTTATGGAAGGGTCAGGGTGGTTATGGAAGGGGCAGGGTGGTTATGGAAGGGGCGGGGTGGTTATGGAAGGGTCAGGGTGGTTATGGAAGGGGCAGGGTGGTTATGGAAGGGAGGGTGTCAGGGTGGTTATGGAAGGGAGGGTGTCAGGGTGGTTATGGAAGGGAGGGTGTCAGGGTGGGGAATGTGGTGGGTGCTAGGGGGGATGGGCAGGAGGGGCCTTGAGGGGAGAAACCAGGTGTAATTACCTACGTGTAGTTACAGGATGAGAGCTACGCTCGCGGTGTCCCGTCTTCTTAGTATTCTGTCATATAACGCTTTGAAGCTACTGATGTTTTTGGGCGTGTTGTGAGAATGGTAGGGTGGGGAGAGCTGGGAGGTAGTTGGGGGAGTGAGACAGCTAGCAACTTGTGTCTTGTCACCCCAGCAAGTCTGTCCAGAGTTTGCCAGGAGTGTGTGATGTGTGGATGGGTGTCAGGAGTCAGTGGAGGTCTGAAGTGGGTGTCAGGAGTGGGGATGGAGCAAAGCATTAACTAATAACGATAGACCAGTTGCACTGACGTCCCACAAATTGAAAAGCTTTGAGAGAGTGATCAGGAGTCAGATCTCCAATTTTATGGAGACCAATGGCCTCCACAACCCAAGTCAACATGGATTTAGAATGGGATGATCAAGCCTTTAGTAGCTACTCGACCACTATGACAAAATCACTGATGCATTAGAAGAAAAACAGAATGCCTATGTGGTATACTCAGACTCTGCAAAGGCATTTGACAAACGTGACCGTGGAGTGATAGCCCGTGAAGTGATAGTGATATAGATAGATAAAAATAAGGTGAGTAGGACGAAGAGACAAAAAGTGCCGAAAGGACTGCCAGGAAACCTCATCTTGCCTACGAGACGAAATCCGCAGGTGGGCCACCATCAACAACGCTACCTGACCACCATACAAGTGGTGACAAACCTGCGTCAAAAAGACCAGACGCGAAGATCGGAGGAGAAGATCAAACCAGCCCCGTACCGGACTGGACCGATCTGCTGAAAGAGGTGGAGTCACGGAAGACCCTCGAGTACGGACACCGAGCAAGCAGCGCCTGAAACCAAGGCTGAACTGGCCACCAAGGGGCCATCAGAACTACTCTTCCTTGTTAAGTCTCCAAGTGAGCAAGGACCCGGAGCAACAACCGAACCGGGGAAAGGGGTACAAGTAACCCCACCTCGACCAGTCCAGCCGAAAGGCATCGACCCCGACGGCCTTGCAGACTGGGCAAGGGCGCCACATATACCGGAAGACGCCTCAACCAGGCCGACGTGAAGAGGTCCACCTCCGGGCACCCAAACGTATAGCAGAGCCATCTGAACGAGCTGGCGTCAACTGTCCATTCCGTGGACAGGGGAACGAACTGAGACAGGCCATATACCAGGACATTGGACACTCCCCGGATTTAAACTGCCAGGAGAGCCAAACCCCAAGAACTTAGCAGACAAGTCACCCAAAACGACCAACCCAAAGAGCCAAGGACCTCACCGAACCCCCCCCCCCTTGGTTCAGGCAATGAACCACCAGGAAACAGTTCGAATGGAGCCGAATCGTCAATCGGCAGGCGACCCAAACCCTCCAAAGCGCAAATCACACCGCCATGAACTCCGCACCGTGGTGTGGACATGACGGAAGAACAGACCCCCACCGCTCCTGGCCGGCCTGGTGAGCACAGGTTACAAAGCCCCAGCCAAGAAACGACACATCCGTGAAAACATCGAGCGAGGGCTCGGGAAGACACCAAGGCACGGAACCCCGAAAAACCCGAAGAGAAAGTCGGCAATGCAGCAGCCAACACAAGGCCCCCCCTGGGGGACAAACCCAGCGATCGCGAGAGAGGTGGAAGGGACGTCCCCGAAGGAACTAGAACAGCCGACGAAGCCAAACCCGATCCGGCGAGTAGACCAACATCGCAAAGTTCAAGCTCCCAAACAGACCCCAAGCAACCGCCAGGTAACCCAGGAACCCCCAGAAACAAGCACAGGCTGGACTGCAGCGGAAAGAGACACCGGAGGAAGAGACAAGGAAGCGGCCCGAGAGTCTCACACAAGATCCAGCCAGGTCTGATCCTGGTTAGGAACCAGACAGGACTTCCTCCAGTTCACCAGGAACCCAAACCCGGTGAGCTGGGAAAGCACCAAATCCCTGGTTAGCAGGCATGCAGACCGACTGGGAGCCCAAACCAGCCAGTCGTCGAGGTAAGCCAACACCCAAACACATTATAGACGCAGACGGGCCACCGTGACCCTGGTAAGGCGTGTGAACACGCGAGGTGCCAGATTCAACCCAAAAGAGATAACGAAAGCGGTAACTCTGACGCCCCACAACAAAATCGCACCAGTCCCTGAACCCCAGCTGAATAGGGACGTGCCAATAAACGTCCCTGAGGTCCAGGGACACCATCCAAGCGCCCGGCTCCAACAGATGCTGAACCTGGGACAGAGTGGTCATCTGAAACGAAGGGCAAGAAACCCAAGGGTTCAGACGGGACAAGTCCAGAACAAACGCAGGTCCGCACAGTCCCATTTCGGAACTGGCAACAGGCGGGGAAACCCACCCGAGAGACATCGTTGTTTCGACTACGCCCAAGCGCACCCACTCCAAGATGACCTGACAGAGCGCAGGAGAGGAAGCCTGCCCCGCCACCCCTGAACCCCCAAAAGGAGGAGGAGCCACCCAACGCCACGCCTCAGGCTGAGAGAAATTACCCGAAAAGCCCATAAATCGTGAGACGAGGCGTGAGCAAACAGAGCAAGCCTCCCCCACACTGCCCCGTCAATGGGGGCGAACTGCGAAAGGGCCACTGCCCCTTATGCGGAGCTGCCCCCTCACCCCCCCCAAAAAAACAATAAAAATCAGAGACATTGAAATAATTAGGTAATTATCTCTTGTGGCTACTCCTGCCTGACAACTGGGGCTGAGCAGACCGCCTCAGACGCACGCTGAGTCACCGCCTCTTTTTTTGCCAGACTTCCCCGCCTATAGCGAGCAAAATATTCCACTTACGATTTTTGTATTATTTTTTCCGTGATCAGGGAACACAAATTAACAGGTTTAGAAGAATTTTTTGTTTGTTTGTTATGTGCCTGTGGGTGACAATTTCCAAATAGCCCTTAGCAACGCAAGGCTTAAAATATTGAAGGGCCAAGTCCCAAATATACACTGTAAAATAACATACTGGAATAAACGATATAGAATGAAATACAGGAAAACAGGGGTGCCATAAGCACAATCAGAAAACACTGTATGACCATTAGAAGTTTATGGCTGATCAATATTCTCCCAGCAAGCATTAGAAATATTGCCAGAACAAAGGTGAACTTCTTCAAGCAGCAATTAGACAAGTTGCTGCAAATAATGCCGGACCAGCCGGCACGTAAGACAATGGTTTCTAAGACACATTAATTATATGAGAATGAATCAAATATGAAAATAAATGAAGTCATATTTATTTATAGTCATACTCAATATAGTTATGCTCAATTAAAAAAGTTGATAAATATTTCTTTTCTTTCAAAACCTTCCAAATGAATGCAATGTTTTGCAGCCAAACACAACTGAGATGATACATGGGTCCATTTGTATGAGGTCTGGCCGAGATGCCTTTAATAACAGACTAACCCTTGAGCCAGAAGCACACTCTTCACCTCCAACACTCATATATAATGTCCATCACTTCACAAGTTGTACAGTATAAGCAGAAATATATTAGAAGTTGGATTTGTCCTATTAATAAAAAGAAGACATATACTTAAGAACTTTTGCTCTTTTGTACTGAATGGTACTGCACATCTATAGCACAAAGATAACACAATGAATGCTTCCATACATTACTTGTATTATGCACACATCTTTAGCTCAAAGATAACACAATGAATACTTCCATACATTACTTGTATTATGCACACATCTATAGCACAAAGATAACACAATGAATGCTTCCATACATTACTTGTATTATGCCTAAGTTGTATCTGATAGTGGTTCTATGGTACAGTGGTCATGTCCTCAGCTCACAGCAAAGGGACCCAGGTTCAGTCCCTAGGCTGGACAGAAACAGTTGGGCCATGTTTCTTTTCATCTGATACCTTTGTTCACCCAGGAATTAGGCAATTTCCCGAAACGCTATGCGTACTAGTGGCTTTAGGTATTGTATGTACTACCTCTATCTTTAAATCTAACAGAATGTTTGTACTATAACTCTGCAACTATGTATGTACTTTTCCTAAATAAATTATTATTATTATGATTAATTGAAGTGGGTTGTATACTGGGAAAAGGTCAGAAGTGGGCCTAAGGGGACCTCGGTAAGCCTAAGTGAAGGCTTCCTGTCCCTGATGCCGGGAATACATCAGAAGGCTAAGCAAGCAATTCTAGCAATATGTGTTGCGAGGGAGATGACTGGTCTTACCTGTGCCGGGGTCTTGCGACGCTGTTGAGTGCCACTGCCAATTTTCTTGGCCATCAGGTTGCCCGTTGAGTTTGCTCGTGCAACACGCTGCTTTGCTGATGG
The DNA here is from genome assembly GCA_020271785.1 of Procambarus virginalis. Lineage (NCBI taxonomy): Eukaryota > Metazoa > Arthropoda > Malacostraca > Decapoda > Cambaridae > Procambarus > Procambarus virginalis. Next base: position 17,809 of record WNGS01166590.1, read on the forward strand.
ATCTTGCTCTTCATCTACAGACTGTGACCTTGCCTATAATATATTTGACAGCTAGAAAATGACATATTGGTATATCTGCTAATGTCGTCTACAGCAGAAAGTAATGCCATTTAGTTTTGTATTCCACAAATGTTAGGTAAGCATACAGCGTGTATGTAAATTGGATCTGGATTTGTGGACAATTACAGTACATTCGTGCACACTAGAGAGAAAAAGAGGGGTTGCATTAGCACCAGCTGACCAAGTGTAAGGAAAGGTGTCATTGTTACCAGTGTTACATTCCTCTCAGAATTCATTAAGTAAATATAACTTTAAGAGTATTTATACTGAATATCAAAGGTCTTACTTCACTCAGTCAATCTGATCAAACCCCTTTAAAATATTGAATACTGGGTACAACATTTAAACATGATTGCTACTAATAAAGAAACCAAAAAGTTTTTGCAGCCACCAGTCAAAAAAAAAAAAAAAAAAAAAAAAAAAAAAAAAAAAAGTAGAATACAATACCATTTTTAATGGCAAATCAGTAAGGCTCTTTTGCCTTGTTTACTATAGACGTGATCACCACACTGACAACAGCTAGGCTCTACGCACTCTAGCCCCAACAACTATTTTCTCTTGCTGCTCTTAGATAACGCAACTACTGAATACCTAGAGCCGGAAGAGCTGACCACCTCACTACGCCTGACGCTTGACTTGTCTACATCACTTGCTTTGTTGAAGCCAAGTTTTATTCAAGTCTTGAACAGGTTCTCCTTTGAAAATGTCTTATAGCAGATCTATTTCTTAGGGTTCAATTAGCAGTGTGTAGCCCAATGTGATAATGAGGACAACAATCTCCAGAGCTATTCTTCTCCAAGGCCAATGGTGCTTAGTTAGCTGGTTCAACTCTTGAGCTGGTCTTCATGTAGACAATGCTCTTGGGACTTGATCCTACAGCCAAGGCTTTTGTCTCTGGATCTCTAATGAGACTGATTTTCACCATTCTGTGTTCGAGCAACGTCTTTCACTAGGGTGACTGTTGATGGGGTTCTGGGAGTTCTTCTACTCCCCAAGCCCGGCCCGAGGCCAGGCTTCCAGACTGTGTATTGTATTTATTTCCAAGTGTATTACACCTGAGAAAAGTATAGGTGACATTCTTGAAATTTATTGCTCACTAATTGGTATCGTGTTTGGGCAGGTGCAGGCCGAGTATGCTTTACTTGCTGCAGGTCTGCCAACCTGGGGTGACACCTGGGCAGGTGCAGGACGAGTATGCGTTACTTGCTGCAGGTCTGCCAACCTGGGGTGACACCTGGGCAGGTGCAGGCCGAGTATGCTTTACTTGCTGCAGGTCTGCCAACCTGGGGTGACACCTGGGCAGGTGCAGGACGAGTATGCGTTACTTGCTGCAGGTCTGCCAACCTGGGGGGCCACCAGGGCAGGTGCAGACCGAGTATGCTTTACTTGCTGCAGGTCTACCAACCTGGGGTGACACCTGGGCAGGTGCAGGCCGAGTATGCTTTACTTGCTGCAGGTCTACCAACCTGGGGTGACACCTGGGCAGGTGCAGGCCGAGTATGCTTTACTTGCTGCAGGTCTACCAACCTGGGGTGACACCTGGGCAGGTGCAGGACGAGTATGCTTTACTTGCTGCAGGTCTACCAGCCTGGAAGCCACCTGGGCAGGTGGTTTAGTCACCTCAATTCTCTGTTATGGGTTTCATTGGTACCTGGCTTATTCATATTCTGAACCTCCTGTTTTAGGCTTTCAGGTGTATATATTAGTGTTTACTGAGACTACTGGTCATTTCTCTTAACTCCTGCATCCCCCAATCTTGCCCAAGGTTGTGTAATGTTTGTCATATGTGGGTATTGATCTTGGCTGGGTTATGTTCTTATTCTGCAACTTACGAATCAGCAACTTTATTGGTGTGGTTATGCATTGCACTGCCAGTTGTTGCAGAGCCTAACTTTAACTGGCAGGAAGTCTTGAGCATACTCTCCCATTTGATGAGTTTCTGAACTGCATTACTTGCATGATGACTGAGTCCAGCTGCTCATTCTCTTAGTCCCCTCAACTGGTAAAGGTTTCTAAAAACTTTGACTTTCAGTAAGACAGGCACTACTGGAGGTTGCATTTGGGATCTAAGTTGTAGGGACTGTCACACATGAGGTATGTCCTGGCTTGTAATTTCCGGCTCCTTCAATGTCTGGATCTTTTTATGAGTGGGGCAGATGCTGTTACTCCAACCTTGCAGGAGTAGACGAGCTCTGTGGTCAGTATTCCATTCGTCTCTTGTACCTGGAGTGCGAGGGCAGCTCTGGGGCAAAGTTCTGAGGCTGACTCCTCTTACTTTACACTGGAGGGGATTTTAAGTCTGTGGCCATCCAAGGACGTTCTGTGGTTTTTCATTTAATCCTTCCTGGACTTTAATTTCTAAGTCAACAAAGACTTTTCTTGGGTAGGTATTATGTATTATCCACCGTCCCCTTTGGAGCCCCTTACCTTGAGGTTACCTAGAGGTACTTCCGGGGCTTAGCGTCCCTGCGGCCCGGTCGTCGACCAGGACTCCTGGTTGCTGGACTGGTTGCTGGACTGGCTGTCGGACGCAGCTGCTCGTAGCCTGACATCCGAATCACAGCCTGGTTGATCAGGTATTCTTTGGAGGTGCTTATCCAGTTCTCGTGTTGAAGCGTGTTGAACAGTCTCGGGCCTCTGAAATTGATAGCGTTCTCTCTCAGAGTACCTGTTGCACCTCTGCTCTTCAACGGGGTATTCTGCACATACTGCCATGCCTCCTGGTCTCATGTGATGTTATTTCTGTGTGCAGGTTTGGGACCAGCCCCTCTAAAATTTTTCACGTATAAATTATTATGTATCTCTCCCACCTGTGCTCAAGGGAATATAAATTTAAACTCTTTAGTCAATCCCAGAAGTTTAGATGTTTTACTGAGTGGATTCTAGCAGTAAAGGATCTCTGCATGCTCTCCAGGTCAGCAATTTCTCCAGCTTTGAAAGGGGCTGTCATTGTGCATCAGTACTCCCTCTAGAGAGCACAAGCGTTTTGAAAAGTATCATCATCGGTAAAGCATCTCTAGTGTGAAAGGTTATTGTTATCCAACCTGTCATTTTTCTTGCAATTGTGATGGCTACTTTATTGTGTTCTTTGATGGTAAGGTCTTCCGACATGAGTACACTCAAATCCTTTACATTGCCTTTTCGTTCTATGTTATGATTTGACTGAGTTTTGTACGTGGTTTCGTTTATATATTTTCAGTTTTTCCGTAGCACATGAGCTGGAACTTATCTTCGTTAAACACTATATTATTTTCTGTAGCCCATAGAAAGACCTGATTTACGTCTGATTGGAGGTTTGCCGTGTCCTCTATGTTGTCTACTCTCATAAAAATCCTAGTGTCATCTGCAAAGGATGATACAGTGCTATAGGTTGTGTCCTTGTCTATGTCCGATATGAGGAAGAGAAAAAGTACTGGAGCAAGCACAGTACCCTGGGGGACTGAGCTCTTCACAGTTGACGGACCGGATTTAATTTTATTGACTATTACACATTGAGTTCTGATAGTCAGGAAATTGTAGATCCATCTGCCTATTTTTCCGGAAATTCCTTTTGAACGTATTTTATGTGCAATAACACCATGGTCACATTTGTCAAAGGCTTTTGCGAAATCTATGTAAATTACATCAGCATTTTGTTTGTCTTCCATAGCATCTAATGTCGTGTCATAGTGGTCCAGCAACTGCGACAGGCAAGAGCGCCCTGTTCTGAAACCATGTTGTCCAGGGTTATGGAGATGCTGTGATTCCATGTATTTTGTGTTCTTACTTCTTAGCACTTTCTCAAAGATTTTTGCGATGTGTGATGTTAGTGCTATCGGTCTGTAATTTTTTGCCTCTGCCTTATTACCTTCTTTATGGAGTGGTGCTATCACTGCTGTTTTTAGTATGTCAGGGATAACGCCAGTATCTAGGCTTTGTCTCCAAAGAATGTGAAGGGCCTGCGTTAGAGGTTTTTTACAGTTCTTGATGAATATATACAGTAGTTCCAAGAATCCGGGCCTGGTGCAGAGTGCATAGGCATACTGTTTATGGCTTCTTCAAAATCCAGTGGGGATAAGGTGACGTCTGATATATGATTTGATGTTGTATCATATCCATGAAAATTTCATTTGGGTTATTAATCTTTAGTGTGTTTAGTGGCTCGCTGAAAACAGTCGTACTGCTTCCTCACTAGCTCGCTCATTTCTTTGTTGTCATCTGTATAAGTTCCATCTCCCTTTCGCAGGGCCCGATACTAGATGTGGTTTTTTATCTTGATTTTGCATAGGAGAAAAAGTACTTCGGATTTCTATTTCGCTGATGGCCTTTTGCTCTCTTTGCCTCTCCTGGGTTTTTGTATGATTCTTGTAGCTTGAGTTTAATCGTTTCTATTTCTCTACCTAACCACCTTCACCGTTCTTGAGACAGGGTGCGACTCTCAAGTTGTTCAGCGAGTCATTTTCTTCGCCTATAGAGGGAACGATGTTCTCACTACAATCTGCATCTCTTCCTCATTTTTTTTTAGGGTATGCGGTTTGAGCATATTTCTAGTGCTACTGAGCTTATTTTTTCCAGTCACTGGTACAGGTTTGCATTTTCTAGCTGTTCTTCCCAGCTTATTTCTGTGAAGTCCTGGTTTATTTGCTCCCAGTTCATCTGTTTATTATTGAAGTTGAATTTGCTGAAATCTCCTCCACCGGGAATCGGGACTGGTTTTCAAGGTTTATTCCCCATGGTTGTCAGAACTTCAATTAAGTTGTGATCTGAGTAACAGGTATTTGTAATCATTATGTTCCTGATCAATTCTTCATTATTGATTGATAATTCTTTTATCGAGCTCGATTCTTTCTTGCGGCCACTTTTTTCCATTATGCAGTAGAGTATTTTATGCTATTATGCAGGGTACTTACACAACTGTTTACCTTCTAGTTAGGCTAGACAGGACTTGCTTTCATTCTTGCTCCTGTGAAGCTTGTTGTAGTAATGTGCCTTGTGCTCTGGACCTTGTCTTTACTAGTTTCATCAGCTTGACCTCTCTAGTAAGTTCAAAGCTCATTCTGTGCTTCACACTTCCCAGGGAATTCTGTAAGATTGGGACTTGGGGGTTCCACATGCTCACAACTGTGGTATGACTGCAACAGGCAAGGCTACAGCAGCACAAATGAGGCACACCTTAAGAAAACCTAAAAGATGAAGCTCTCCTCATGTCACTCAAGCACACGGGCACAGCAAAAGCCAGACCAAGATTCCTCCAAAAAAGGAATGGGTTTTCCGCAAGCCAGGATGAAGTAGGGAGTTCATAACTGCAACCTAAAGGATGAAGCCAACTCACACTAGCAGAGGCCGAGTCAAACATGGACACGAGGGATCGTCTTAGGAGGAACTGAAAAAGAACCGAGTGAGCTGAACACGGCAGAAAGTGGGAAGATGGAAACTCCTAAAATACACATCCAGTGACCCTACTTAGCCATGGAAACATACCCAGAGAGGAGCTGTTGAGGAGCTAATCTCAAACATTGGCAAAGGAAAGGGAAGATTCCCCATCTGAGCTGAAAACTCCCTTGCAGAGGGGACCCTAAGACTGCATACCTCACTAGCCCTAGAAGCCTTACTGTGATGTTTATTGTCTACATAAATGATCTACCAGTTAGAATGCAGAATTATATGAACATGTTTGCTGATGATGCTAAGATAATAGGAAGGATAAGAAACTTAGATGATTGTCATGCCCTTCAAGATGACCTGGACAAAATAAGTATATGGAGCACCACTTGGCAAACAGAATTTAATGTTAATAAATGCCATGTTATGGAATGTGGAATAGGAGAACATAGACCCCACACAACCTATATATTATGTGAGAAATCTTTAAAGAATTCTGATAAAGAAAGAGATCTAGGGGTGGTTCTAGATAGAAAACTATCACCTGAGGACCACATAAAGAATATTGTGTGAGGAGCCTATGCCACGCTTTCTAACTTCAGAATTGCTTTTAAATACATGAATGGCGATATACTAAAGAAATTGTTCACGACTTTTGTTAGGCCAAAGCTAGAATATGCAGCAGTTGTGTGGTACCCATATCTTAAGAAGCACATCAACAAACTGGAAAAGGTGCAAAGACATGCTACTAAGTGGCTCCCAGAACTGAAGGGCAAGAGCTACGAGAGGTTAGAGGCATTAAATATGCCAAAACTAGAAGACAGAAGAAAAAGAGGTGATATGATCACTACATACAAAATAGTAACAGGAATTGATAAAATTGATAGGGAAGATTTCCTGAGACCTGGAACTTTAAGAACAAAGAGGTCATAGATTTAAACTAGCTCAACACAGATGCCGAAGGAATATAAGAAAATTCACTTTCGCAAACAGAGTTGTAGACGGTTGGAACAAGTTAGGTGAGAAGGTGGTGGAGGCCAAGACCGTCAGTAGTTTCAAAGTGTTATATGACAAAGAGTGCTGGGAAGACGGGACACCACGAGCATAGCTCTCTTCCTGTAACTACACTTAGGTAATTACAAAGATTCAGAGCAGAGCTAAGCTTCACACCTGATGCCTAACAGGACGGCATTTTCACACTAAAAGGATCCAAGCCAAATACATCGCCACCTTCGACTCCGAAGGCTTTGGATTCACTGCAAGAAGCAACGGCTCAACTGTACCTGCTGCCAACATGGGAGGGGTGATCCCCAAAGAAAGCCAAGCTACACTCACAGTTAAATGCAGCCAGGGTTAAAAAATCCTGTGAAGTCTGGGAGCCTGGGGCTGGAGAAGGGGGTTATGAGAGGGCTGGTAACCCAAGCCAGACAGACGGTGGGAGGAGGAAGGGCAAACACAGAACCGGTAGAGTTCATCAGCTGCTCCAACACTAAACCCTAAAACTAAAGAGAGCCAATGACAGGGCAACCAATCAAGCACCAAGCAGCAAAACAAAAACAAATACGAAGTGGCTACCACTTGTAAATGCCTCATCATTACAAAAATGAAGTAAATGAAAAGATGGAGACTCTAGCTAAAATAGTGACCCAGCAAGCATAAATGCGGTAAGCCTTGTGGTACTACCCATCAAACAGGCAGCAAAGCAGAGACAGTACTAATGACCCTCGGCATGTAGCCAAACCGACAGACATATCACAAACTAGCAAGATACAGGCTTGGTGAGCCAATCAATTATGATGCACATGAAAGACCTGCGGGGCTTACTGGGGTCTGAAGGTACAAACCAAGCAGGACATCTAGACACTAGAGATGTATGTAAAAGCATGCAGACCCAAGAGTACTGCTTAACCACTTAACTGCGCCAGCCGAGTATTCTCGGGCGGCGGGAAACTGCGCACAGAAAACTCTTTTTGATTTTTCCGTACCCATTCTAAATGTCTGCGAGGTTGGTTGTGTACGAAATGGACTCTTAGGACCTCCAGTGAGAGGCAGCCATCTTGGAAAAAATTCCCAGAATGCCCTGGGGCTGCTGGCTGGGTTAGTACTGAATGAGCAACCATGGGTGGCGCATGCGCCTCTGGCTCCCAAACACCTGTCCGACGCGGTGTTGAAAGATAACGCTCTGTCGGTGAAATTCAAACCTTATTGTTTGAAGAACATAAGGGTCATAATATTGGTGAAGCTAGGCACAATAAGGACCTAACACAAAGGTCGGATGCAAGTGATACGGCACCTATGAGGACGATACAGCGAGCGTATCCAGTTGTAGCTCTGAGCGTCACCCTTGCAATCCTATGCTATCTCCAATTTATTTAGATGATACATAGATGAATTCGTTTTCTGCGTTCAGTGATGATGCATCTGATACAAGTAGCATAGATGAACAGTGTTAGCTGCTTCCATGGTGGTGTTTTCCGTAGATATTTTCAAGAATACCTGAATCACTTCCTGACTGACAAACACTCTTTGAGGCTAGCTGAATCTCTTTCTGACTGACGGACACTCTTTGAGGCAAGCTAAATCTCTTCCTGTGTGGGACCATACAAAGCGATCTTTTCAAGACTACCTTACAAATTGATCTTTTCCCATAATCTTTTCAATACTACCTTATGCTTTACAAGCTTGGCTACATACAACCTACAAGTACTAAAGCCAAGGGTTTGATTGAGAGAAGATTTGGGGGTCGATATCACACCGAACCTGTCCCCAGAGGCCCACATCAAAAGGATATCATCAGCGGCATACGTTAGACTGGCCAATATAAAAACTGCCTTTAGAAACTTGTGTAAGGAATCGTTCAGGACCCTGTATACCACTTATGTCAGACCAATCCTGGAGTATGCAGCTCCAGCCTGGAGTCCATACCCAGTTAAACACAAGACGAAGTTAGAGAAGATTCAGAGGTATGCCACCAGATTGGTCCCGGAACTGAGAGGAATGGGTTACGAGGAAAGGCTAAGGGAGCTGAACCTCACAACCCTGGAAAACAGAAGAGTAAGGGGAGACATGATAACCACCTACAAAATTCTCAGGGGAATTGACAGGGGGGACAAAGACAAACTCTTTAGCGCGGGTGGGACACGAACAAGGGGACACAGGTGGAAACTTAGTACCCAGATGAGCCACAGAGACGTTAGAAAGAATTTTTTCAGTGTCAGGGTAGTTAACAAATGGAATGCATTAAGTAGTGTTGTGGTGGAGGCTGACTCCATACACTGTTTCAAATGTAGATATGATAGAGCCCAGTAGGCTCAGGAATCTGTGCACCAGTTGATTGACAGTTGAGAGGCAGGACCAAAGAGCCAGAGCTCAAGTCTTCAGTGCCGCAAACACAACTAGGCGAGTACAACTAGGTGAGTGCTGTATACATATTGTAAAGGACACAAATATGCATCATATATGATAAAAAAATAAATAAATAAATAAAACCGCATTGGAAATACATAGAACAAATAATTTAAAATATATTTGTGGCTTGACACACCCGGTGCTTGAATGGCCCGTGCGACCATGTCTGACCGATTCATGCACGGGCGACCAGGCTCTAATGACGTCACAGACCACAATGTCCACGTCCCCACAGCCAAAGTAAGTGGAATTTGGTATTTATTTTTACATAGACATGTTCAGGAAAGGGAATTTATCATTTTACGAAGAAAAAAAAATTTTTTGGGAACACTTTATTTCATGCGCACCGGGGGAAATTTCACAATAAACTCGGCGCAGCACGGTGTTTAACCGATAACCTCACGTCATCTCCAACCTCAGAGCCTCACAGAGGAGTCACAGACCCTTGCACTACTGATGTGAGGCCCCTCCACATGAAGCTGGGCCTCAATGGAGCAAACACCCAAACTCACCAGGTAAGTAACCCTGCCAGGGCAGGGCCAACATCACATAAGCACCTAGGTAAGGCAGCCCTAAGCACCTGCAGCTCAAGATGAACAGTTTCCAAAGTCCACACAACAAATGAGTCTTGTAAACACACGCACATAAAGCAAACACTAAATAATGAAATAATTCAAAATATATGGGCCCCAATTTCCTAATTATTGAGTAACCCAATTAATAAAGGCATCTTTATAGCGTGTAACAGCTGATAGTAAGGTGCTCACCTTTTTAGGTGGCTGCTGATCCTTCGAGTCATCACGAGTCGGCTGGTACTCATTATACATCTTCAAGCACTCTTCCATAACCTGTGGATCATCCTTGTCCAGCTCATAAGGATCAACATCCTCACAATCCTCCAAGTTCTGACAAAGAAACTGGTTTTAATAACCTAAAACAATTTTCAATAAATTTATCTACAATACATCCAATAATACCGTACATGTAACCCATGGCACTACAAGTAAATAAAAAGACCCATTAAATATATTTATCTCTCTTTATATAAAATTTCCGAGCTGTCATCTTTGGCGGCTCCGTCCCGTATGAACTCATCATATTATTTAATGTCCCCATGGTTGATCACTGTCAATATAGATCAGATGTTTTGCCTTCTTCATTGGCGGATATGTACTCCTACTCATATGCACTGATGCTGCCTTTGCCAGACCTGTCTGTGCAGATGAAGCCCCAAGACCTCAATACTGCCGTGGTATGGTCCTCCACAAGAACTATCCAGCCAGCTCTCTTCTGACCCACTGAATAGCCTGGCACCCCATGCTGGACTCCCAGCATGGGGTGCCTCCTGTCACTCAGTAGACAGGAAGACTGCACACCAGGAATCTTACCATTCTGGGCCTTTTTTCCCCCCCCCCCATCGTTATATGAGCTCTCTTGGTCAATAATAACCTGCAGGCCCCCAGCTGAAGTCCTTGTATCCAACAACTCTCAAACATACACAACCTCAGCTTGCTGGCGTCGCTGTGTTTACCTACTAGTGACTATGGGATAGTAAGATTTAGTTCTTTATGTCCTTCCTTCTAGCTGTTTATACCTGGCACACATTACCTCTCTCAACTTTAATGTTTTCATCAGATTTCTGTTTAAAGTTGTGGATGGAATTGGCATCAACAACCTCTTTCTTCAGTGCATTCCACTTGTCGATGACCTGTACAGAGCTTCCTTACATCGCTTCGGCTCAATTAATTAATTTAAAAGTTTAACGTCCATTGATCTCCCCGTGTCTTACATCCTTTTAATTTAAAGAACCCTCATTTATCCAATTTATCTATTCCTCTAAAGATATTGTATGTAGTTATCATATCATCTCTGCTTCTTCTCTTCTCTCAGGAGTGAATTCTCTCAACCTGTCCCAGCTGAGGCCTCTCAATTTTGGTACTAATCTAGTTGCAATCCTATGATCTTTCTCAAATTTCTGTTTATACTTCACAAGGTGTGGGTTCCATGCTGGTGCTGCATAATTAAGTAATGGTCTCACATAGGTAGTGTATGAACTTAAAAGCCTTCTTAAGACTTATATGATGCTCTTATGTTTGCCAAGATGCCATATGCTGCAAATGTTATCCCGTTCACACGAGCATCTGATGCTGTCATTATGTCTACTGCCAAGACTTTTTTTCTTATTGTTTCTTGTAATTAATTGCCTTCCCCTGATGGTGTAGTTAAATACTGTACAGATCTTCTTTCTCCCTTTTCTATTTTCAGTACTTTACACTTATTTGGATTGAATTCTAGCAGCCATTTATCTACCCACTTCTGATGTTTGTCAAGGTCTTCTTGCAGCCTCCAACAGTCCTCTTCAGTTGTTACTCCCATTAACTTTGCATCATGTGCAAATATCAATATGTTCAAGCTCACTTCCTCTGTAAGGTCATTTACATAAAATACAAAGAACAATGATCCTAGGACAGACCCCTGTGGAACATCACTCTACTCCTCTCCAGCCTGAAATATTTGTTTACATGCTGTATTTGTGTCTTTGTGATTACTGAAACTAATACAAATAAACAGTTTAACCACTGTGCTGTACCAGTCAAGAAAACTTGTTTGCCCGAAAATGTGCCAACCAAGAAATGATGATTTTAGTATATCACAATAATAAAAAACCAGCGTTGAATGTAATGAAATGCCATTTTCTGGGAGAGTCCCGAGGGTTCCCCGGAGCTATCCAGGCTGACATGTACGTATTTAGCTTTCTGGCATAAGTAAAAATGCATGGAGTTCTGCCTACAGGGGACCACGGTCAGAACCTGGCCCCCTCAGAGAGGCGCAATGACCTATAGAAACCCCCGTGTGACTGGAAGCATTCTATGTCTGCCATCGACTGGGTCTGTCATCCAGAAAGGTAGGCGTCCCAAAACAAACCCCTATACTGGTGAAAATTGCTACCGAAAGTCGAACGAGTGGACAGAACTCCCCAAACGAAAACTAGCAACTAGCAAGATATCATCACGTCGCCGTGCCATCGTCTGCAGAACCCCCCTCCCCGGGATGGGAAAGGGAGAGCCCCAGACGTTCGCCCCAACGACCCAACCCACAGTTCTTAGGCTGGGTGTCAAAATATGCGAATATACCGCCAACCAGAGGGAGGGAGGGACGGATGGATGCCGAGGAGCCTCCGGGTTTCACCCAGAAAATAGCGTTTCATTACATTCAACGCTGGTTTTCTAGGGGAGCCCCGTCGGCTCCCGGAGCAAACTCCTCAAAGATAAGGAAAAACACTGGGACTCAGCCGGGAGGCGGTCGGTCCTCACTCTTCAACGCGAAACAGAGACAACTGGCTGCATCCGCCGACCCAATGCAAAGCAAGCCCTACCAGGTCCAGGGACATTGACAAGGTAGCGAGCGACCAGGACCCTGTTCGACCGCCAACACCTGGTGCCCTAATGTCAACCCAAGACATCTTGCCAAAGATAGCAGCCAAGGCAGCAAACTTAGGAACGTCATGGGCACAAGGATAGACCACAGGCTGGCTAGACTAAATAACCCTGCAGAAAACCTGAGGGACCCGAGCCTGGGAACAGAGGAGGAGGAAAACCGGGTCAACCCAAAGCGCATCCCTGGTCACCGAAGTCGTGGCGCGCAGATAACGGCAGAGAGCCGCAACCGGACACAGCACATGATGAACCCCTGGCCTGACTAACCAAGCATCAACAACCCAAAGAACCCTACAGAAAGCAGCAGTCTCATTCTTCGCCAGAAAAGAAGGAGACGGCTGCAACCGAACAAACCTACCACCACGACCGAAAGAGCAGAAGCCCCTGCGCAGGAGGAGAGCATGAAGCTTCCCAACCCGATCCCCAGAGGCCAATGCCAACAGGCAAAAAGCCTTAGAAAAACAATCCTGAACCAAAGGGGCCACAACAAACCAAGGTAGAGAGAGAAAAGAGAGCACCAGGTCCAGAGACCAGGACAGCTCAGGAGGAGCATGAGCAAGCCAGAAGTGAAACAACGCACGAGACAGTTTACAGAATGGGGCAGAAGTGAGCTGAAACAGCTCCGCCAGCGTCGCACGATAAGAGGTGACAGCATTCGGCATAAAATGGCGGTCCTGGAACAACCAAGAGAGAAAGGACGAAACAACCTTATCAGAGACCGAAGTATACCTACGCAGTGATAGGAGAAACCAGAAGGACCGCCAGGAAACTTCATATTGCCGCCGAGACGAAGTATGCAGGTGGGGAACCAACAACGAAGTCACCTGCACCCCATACAAGTGATGATAAACTCGAGTCGAAAACTCCAGATGCAAAGACTCGAAGAGGAGAACGAACCTGCCTCGTACCAAGCAGGACCGATCTGCTGAAAGAGGCGGAGCCACGGGAAGACCCCCGGGTTCGGACACCGAGCAAGCAGCGCCTGAAACCAAGGCTGGGCCGGCCACCAAGGAGCCAGAAGGACAACCCTCCTGTGGTAAATCTTCAAGCGAGTCAGGACCTGGAGCAACAGCTGAACCGGGAAAAAGAGGTACAAGTAACCCCATCTCCCTCAGTCTTGTCGAAAGACGTCGACCCAGACGGCCCCGCAGTCGGGGAAGGGCACCACGTATACCGGGAGACGCATCGACAACGCCGACGTGAAGAGATCCACTTCCGGAGGCCCGAACGTCTGGCATAGCCAACTGAAGGAGTCGGTGTCAACCATCCATTCTGTGGCCAGGGAAAAGAATATTGACAAGCCGTCCGCCAGGACATTGGATACTCCCTGAACGTGACGCAGCAGCCGACACAAAGCCCCCGGAAGCCGAACCCAGTGGTCGCGAGAGAGGCAGAGGGGACATCCCCGAAGGAACCAGAACAGCCGACGAAGCCACACCCGACCCGGCGTTTAGATCATCATGGCAAAAGTCAGGCTCCCGCACAAACCCTCGAGCAACCGCCACGTGACCCAGGAGCCCCTCAGAAATGAACGAAGGCGGGAACACAGGTGAAGCAGAGCTGCCAGAGGCAGAGACAAGGAAGTGATCTGAGCATCCCTCAGGGGATGCTCCCTGAGGGATGCTCATACCTCCTTCATCCTTGTATGGAATACCTCAAGGTATCCCACACAAGACCCAGCCAAGACCGAACCTGAGAGGGAACCAGATGGGACTTCCGCCAGTTCACCAGGAACCCGAACCCAGCTAGCAGGGAAAGAACCAAGTCCCTGGCGAGAAGACACGCGGACCGGCTGGGAGCCCAAACCAACAAGTCGTTGAGGTAGGCCAGAACCCAAACACCTAACAGATGCAGACAGGCCACCACAATCTGAGTAAGGCGTGTAAAAATGCGAGGCGCCAGATTCAAACCAAAAGGCAACAAAAGCAGTAAGCATGATGCCCTACCACAAAACCAAGCCAGTCCCCGAACCTCGGATGAATTGGGACGTGTCAATACACATCCTTGAGGTTCAGGGACACCATCCAAGTGCCCGGTTCCAACATAAGACGAACCTGGGACAGAGTAGTCATCTGAAAGGAAGGGCAATAAACCCACGGGTTCGGACGGGACAAGTCCAGAATGAACCTGAGGTCCACACAGTCCCATTTCAGGACTGGAAACAGGCAGAAGACCCACCTGAGAGACGAGGTTGTTTCGACCACGCCCAAGCGAACCCATTCCAAGATGACTTGACAGAGCGCTGGAGAAGAGGCCTTCCCCGCTATCCCTGAACCTCCCGAAGGAGGTGGAGGAGGAGGAGCCACCCAATGCCACTGTAGGCTGCACGAAACGACCCGAAAAGCCCACGAATCATGGGACCAGGCACGAGCAAACAGAGCGAGCCTCCCCCCCCCATCGCCCTGTCAATGGGACGAACCGTGAAAGGGCCAACGCACCTGACGAGAACCTAAACTGCGCACAAGGTGATCCCTGTGCCAACCAGAAAAAGATAGAATCGAAGGCTGCACCTGCCCTGAATCTGGCACCACTGGCCTACCACGAAGGGAACGCCCCCACGAGCCCCCAGAGGACCAACAAGTCTGGCATAGGACGACAACTAATTGAAGCCACCTGCAGATACTGCACAACTGCAGACTGCAAAAAGCAATGGACAAAAAGGCGAAGAAGCCAGCACTGTCTGCCGACACACAAGGCAAGACGCAAAAAAAACAGCAAAACCACATCCTGCAGGAGCAGCGTGAACAGTTTTAACAATGCAGACGACGCACACACTGCCGAGGGCAGCGCCCTAGACCCAGAGGTGGCCCCAAGCTTCTCCACATCCAACTCAAGCCAATCTGAGGACAGCTCGAGGAGGGAGAAGAAACGCAGGGCCGAAGCCAACAGGCCTCGAGTAGGCAAATCCTCAGCGATCAAGGCACTGAAAGGGAAGGAACCAGCACATGAAACTGCATCATGCCCACATCCCAAGGAAATGCAGGGACAAACAAACATGCATTGAGATGCTCAAAGTCACCCCCAGGAAAACCTGCAATGCCATCTGAGCCTCCCTCCACTCAAGCAAGTGGGACTGACAGAATGTGTGCCAGGCTTCCAACGAAAAGAGTGGGCAGTCTGCCAACCAGGATGACTCTGGAACCTCGTAACGAACCCAGTACGAACACGAAGATTGATATACAAAGGAACGCGGATCCATCATGAAAGCATAATCCAGGTCGCGCAGGAGGTAAGGCGCAAAGGCCTCCTGTACCACATGAGAAGGGATGAGGGAAGCTGAAAACCTACTGAGGGACGGGCCCGAGGAACCCACAGGATCACAGAACCAAACCCGGGGAGGGGTAAACGCCAAGTCCAACTCGTACAAGTAGGGAGCAAAAGAGAACCCCTTTCCTTGTAACACTAAGCCCTGCCCCGAGAAAACAAAAACCCAGGCAGGGTCCAATGGGCCCTAAGGCCCCCAGGTCAACCCCTCCCCGCCCCGGGAACTGCACCACTAGGCTCTGGGGCCGAGCCATCCTCCAAAACCCCCACCTCTACAGAAAAGGCAGGAGCAGCCAAAAAGGCAGGAATGGAGGGGGCCCACTGGTCTGACTCAGATGCCGAGGCTAGAGGACCAGGCTCGAATGCCTCCCCCTCCCTCGGAAGGGGACTCCTCCGAGACTGCCAGAGTCTCAATACAAACTAAAACCCTGCCCTGACCCCGAAACCTGCAGACGTTTCGGAGCCGGAAGCAAGGAGGGTCGGAACCGAATGAACCACAGAAGGGGATGGACAAGGAATGGCGGACAGAACCAAAGTTGAAGCGACTCCCACCACCAAGTCCGGGTCCCTATAACCAAAACGGGGCAGTCTCGGGACATCCGGGGAAGAAACCAACTTATCGCATTGCAGCTATCTAAACTGAGCATGCAACGCCTATGCTGCCTGCACTCTCATATCATGTTCAAC
This sequence comes from Procambarus virginalis, assembly GCA_020271785.1. Taxonomy (NCBI): domain Eukaryota; kingdom Metazoa; phylum Arthropoda; class Malacostraca; order Decapoda; family Cambaridae; genus Procambarus; species Procambarus virginalis. The sequence goes on from WNGS01166590.1 coordinate 34,026, forward strand.
AGCTTAGGTGAACTGGAGTAGGTGCAAAGAACAAACATCGCACGACTCCGGGTTATAAGAATCACCGACCCGACAAGAAGCATGGCAGAGGCAGAACCGGTGAGTGTCACCCTGAGACAAGGGGACAGAGCAACCTTCAACCTCACACGAAGCGAGAGGGGGACCCAGGGGTCACATCCATCAGTCCACACAGCCCCCACAGGGTTTCCCAGGGCCCTTAGCCTTGTTAACACGCTAAGGAAAGCCCAGGCAGGGTTACTGCGAACCGGCGCCCAAAACTACCAAGCAAACTTCTAAAGCTGAACTCCCTGGACGTGTCCACTCACGGGGGCCAAGCAAGGGGTATCACCAAAAACACATATATATATACAAGAAGAACCCAAAAGGATAACCAAAAGCAGACCCCCACCTCGCAGAAAAACAAAAAACAACAGAAAAGCCCCACAAGCGGACAGTGTACCCAGGCGGAACAGAGCCCGCCGCTATAATAGGTGATAACTAGCTGTTCCCTTACCAGTGATGAAAACTACCTCCTACACAGAGGCAAACAAGGGCAACAAGACCCGAGTCGACTCCAAGACAGCCAATTACCGAGCAGTAAAATGCACAGTGGAGGAAGACCCCAAGGTGACTTGTGGAAGGAAGCCCCAAGCCCCAAGGGCAGTACTTACTGGGCACCTAGGGAAGGGAACCCTAGGCGCATGCAGCCCGAGTACCATAGAATATTACTCCTGGCTCGCACACCCCCTAGAGAGAGAGAGCCCACAGTACAAGGCATAGTAGCTGAGAACAAAAACCAGGGCCAGAGGCACCCGACCAGCCAGGAATCACGTCAGCCATGAACTGCCGGTTGGGTCTCCGGCGCGAGGGTCTGGGGCTCCCCTTTCCCCATCCCGGGGTGGGGGGCAGGTGGTGGCGTGGCGACATGATGATGTCATGCTAATTGTTAGTTTTTGTTTGGGGAGTTCTGTCCTCTCGTTCGGCTGTCATTAGCAATTTTCACCAGAATAGGGGTTTGTTTTGGGATGCCTACTTTTCTGGATGACAGACAAAGAATGCTTCCAACCACACGGGGGGGGGGGGGGGGGTTCTATAGGCTATTGCTCCTTGTGCCTTGTGCCTTGTGCCCTTGTGGGGGGCCAGGTTCTGGCCGTGGTCCCCCGTAGACAGAACTCCATACACTTTGACTGATGCCAGAAAGCTAAATAAGTACATATAAGCCTGGATAGCTCCAAGGAGCTGACGGGGCTCCATCCAGAAATCCATCATTGAATGTAATGAAAGATCTTTCTAGAAGAGTCCTGGTGGCTCCCTGAAGCCATCTTGCTGAGAATGTTCCTATCTACCAGATCACACAGTTGTGGGAGTTCTGTTTGCCTTGTTAAGGCAAACAGAGCCACAACCAGAGCCACAACCTGACTACCCTCACACAGGCACAGAGAACAGGTGACACTTCACCACCCCACCAGGAAAGCATCCAGAGTCAACAAAGCATTACAACAACTGCAAGATTCACAGGAACCTAAGCCTCAAAAACTTCCAAACTAGTTAAACAATTGAAACAAAATGATAGAATCATTTGAAAGTATGTAGTTCGAACCCTTAGTGCTCACAAACTACCACCAGGGGGCCCAGAGCCTCAACCCTCTGCCAATTCTCCCAAGTCAGTTCTGAAGCAGATGATCCCACCAACTACTTAGAAAGGAGGAGGTGTCAGGGAGCCACCAAGGCTCTACTAGAAAGAGGTGTTTCATTACATTCAATGCTGGTTTTCTGGAGAAGCCCCTTGGTTGCTACCTCACACTAACTAACCAAGGAGAAGAAAACAAGGAATTTAATAGGGAGGAGACACATGTACAAAGACAAAGTAAAGACACAAGACCAGAAAATATGCCCCAAAGCAACATACAAATGATTAAACCCAGAGACACAGACTAAATAGCAGGCTGCCAAAAACCTGTTAGATTGCCAAAATCTTCGTGCCTGAATATCAACCCAAGCCACGTAAGAAAACACTGCCTGCAGTGTAGCATATTCACAAACATCAAGGACACAAGGGAAGACCACAGGCCGGCTAAATTTAATAACAATGTGGAAAACACGAGAAATAAGTGTGGGAAGAGGGGAGCAAGGAAAAGGATCAACCCACAGAGCATCCACCGAGGCAGAATGGTTGGCTTGACGGTAGTAGTGAAGAGCTGCTACTGGACACAACAAATGATGCACCCCGGGCATGATGGTGGTAGTGAAGAGCTGCTACTGGACACAACAAATGATGCACCCCGGGCATGATGGTGGTAGTGAAGAGCTGCTACTGGACACAACAAATGATGCACCCCGGGCATGACGGTAGTAGTGAAGAGCTGCTACTGGACACAACAAATGATGCTGGTTGATACCTGGTTGATACCTGGTTGATGGGGTTCTGGGAGTTCTTCTACTCCCCAAGCCCGGCCCGAGGCCAGGCTCGACTTGTGAGAGTTTGATCCACCAGGCTGTTGCTTGGAGCGGCCCGCAGAGCCACATACCCACCACAGCCCGGCTGATCCGGGACTTCTCTTTCCATCATGCACCCCGGGCATGATGGTGGTAGTGAAGAGCTGCTACTGGACACAACAAATGATGCACCCCGGGCTAAACCAACCAAGCATCAATCACCAAACACCCTCTGCAAGCCTCCAGACTCATTTTTCACCAGAAAAGAATGAGATAACTGCAGACAAAGGAAAAGACAGGAACCAAGGGGAAGACAGAAAAACCCAGGATTATCAAGTGAAAAGGATGGATCAGGAGGAACATGAGTAGGCCAGAGGTGAAAAATGCCAGAGTTAACTTGTGGAAAGGCGCAGAAGAAGAATCTACGCCAAATGCAAGCACCAGCAGCTCAGCCAAGGTCGAACAATAAAAGGCAACAGTATTAGGCACGAGATGCTGATCAAGAAACAATCACAATAAACAGAACAACACAACTCGAATATAGATCAAGGAAAACAACAGTGATAGAAAAGGTGAAATGCAAGCCAAGCCCCATCATACCACTCTGTCTGCCTCGTGCAGACAGATGAAGGTGGGACAGCAATAACCTAGCCACCTGCTTGCCACACAATGACAATAAACACATAAATGAAAACAGACGTACCAGCTAGGAACATCACCAGGCTAACCTGCTGTAAGAGGCAGAGCTATGGAAGAATACCTGGGTCCAGACATTGGGCAAGAAGAGCCAGAACTAAGGGTGAGTCGGCCACCAACAAGGATCATCCTCCCCCCGAGAATGGCCCCTAGTTTGGACAGATCCCAGAGCAACAAATGAACCTGGCAAAAAGGTATATGAACCTCCATCTCAACCAGTTCAGTCAAAATGCATCCACCACAAGGCCTTGCGAATGGGGAATGAAGCTATGAAAGAGGGTAGACGCCAGTTCCACACCAACATGAAGATCTACCTTGGGGTTACAAACAACTTACAAACCAAAAGGAAGACTCCCGCCATGACTGGTTGACTAACAGGAGCACTATAGCGGTGTTGATTGCATCACATCAGCGACAGAACTGACTTGGGAAAGTTGGTGGAGGGCCGAGGTTCCAGGCACCCTAGTAGCGATTTTGGTTGGTACTATGGGCTTAAGCTATTTCGGGTGATTCTGTTTTTTCATTTGAATTGTTTGGGGAGTTGTTTGACAGTTTGTGCGGCTTTCATTCCTGTGAACTCTGCAGTTGTCTGGACTGCTTCGTTGACTTTGTGGATACTTTCTCAATAGAGGTGACAAAGTGTCACCTGTTCTCTGTGCCTCTGTGAAAGGCCAAATTCTGGCTCTGGTTCCTGGTAGGCCAAATACAACTTCTGCAACTGATGTGACCTAATAGACAGGAACAATATCAGTGAGATAGTTTTAAAAAACCATCAAAGGGGCTCCTCCAGAAAATGTTCCTAGCCAAAAATATTTAATTGGCTGCATATTAAAGTTAGACTATCTGGCACACTGCCTGCTATTAGGAAATACATGAAGTAACTTCCTGTTTTCAAGGCACTCAACTCTGTGCAAGAAGCAAAAGACCCCCAACTGAAAAATAAAATCAGCATTGAATGTAATGAAACGCTATTTTCTGGGTGAGCCCCGGAGGCTCCCTGGAGCCATCGGACTTATATTAGCTTATATTAGTCTGGGGCTTCAGTCAATGGAGTTCTGCCTAATGGGGACCAGAACCTGACCCCCTCAGAGAGGCATAGGGAGCAGGGACCTAAAGAAGCCCCCCAGTATTTGGGAGTACTGTATTCCTTGTCTGCCACTGACCGGAGTTAGGCACCCAGAAAGATAAGCATCCCAAAACAAATCCCACTTGTTAGGAAATTGCACACCCAAGACCAACCAGAGAAACATAATTTTCCCAAAAGAAAACAAGAAACAAGCAAACGTCATCAACCACTGCCGCGCCGCTTTGTCAGTTCTGCCCCCCCCCCCTTCCACCCCCAGACCCTGCACCGACTGCCCACTCTTCAGTTGGGAGATTGAGCATCAAAAAACGAAACTGCTGACCAGAGGGAGGGAGGGTACTAGGGAGCCTCAGGGGCTCGCCTAGAAAATGGCATTTTATTACATTTCACTGGTTTTCTGTGGGAGCCCCTTCGGCTTCCTGGAGCTACATAACTAAAGATAAGTAAAAGAGGGACTTACCCGAAAGGCGGCAGCAACGTGTGCCTCAACTCTCAGATGAGACAACTGGCTGCAACCAGCTGCCCAAGGCCACATAAAAATGACTTGGACCCAGAACATCCACCAAATAACAGGCATCCGGCCAGGACCCTGTTCGACATCCAAAACCTGTGCCCATATGTCAGCCCATGCTCCCAAACACAGCGGTCAAAGCAGCAAACTTACGATCATCATGGGCATGAGGGTAGATTGCAGGCTGGCTACACCTAATAACCATGCGGACAATCTGAGAGAACTGAGCCCTGGAACAGGGAATGAGGGAAATTGAATCAACCCAAAGTGCGTCCCCGGCCACAGAAATCGAGGCGCTCAGATAATGACAAAGAGCCGCAACTGGAGACAACACACGATGAACCCCTGTCCTAACCAACCAAGCATGAATAATCCAAGGATCCCTCTAGAAGCCTGCCATATCGTTCTTCGCCAGAAAAGATGGCTGCAATCGAACAAACCGTCCACCATTACCGAAAGAGCAGACACCCCTGCGCCGGAGGAGAGCATGAGGAGGAGTAGATTGAACCAGCTAGGTACTGGACCGGCCCGATCTGTTGGAAGAGGCAGAGCCACGGAAAACGCCATGGATTTGGACACCAAGCAAGGAACGACTGAAACCAAGGCTGGGCCGGCCATCACGGGGCCACAAGGATTACTCTCCTGCAATAAGACACCAACCGATCCAGAACCTGAAGCTACAGCTGGACCGGGAGTAAGAGGTACAGGTAATCCCACTTTGACCAGTCCTGCTAAAATGCGTCCACCACGACGGCTCCGTAGTCGGGGGGGGGGGGGGAAGGTCGCAACATATATTGGGAGACGCCAGGACCACGTCGACATGAAGAGGTCCACCTCCAGGCGCCCGAACATCCAGCAGAGCCAACTGAAAGAGTCGGCGTCAACCATACATTACGTGGACAGGGGGAATGAACTAAACAGGCCGTCCGCCAGGACATTGGACACTCCCTGGATGTGAACCGCATGGAGAGCTAAACCCCGAGAAACCAGCAGACTAGTCACTTGAAGTGACCAACCCCAAGAGCCAAGGACAGATGATC
>WNGS01166590.1:42412-53548 GCA_020271785.1 Procambarus virginalis
GAAGTAAAGCATGCACATTCGTCATCTACTAAGCACAAGAGCACCGCCACCACAAGGCTAACAGTCACCACACCGACAACACTAGCCATCACAAGAGCAGTGCCACTGGAAGCAACTCCAGCAAGCAGCCTCAAAGCAGTAGTGTCATCAGCAGCTCTTCAAGCACAAGAAGCAGTAACGGCAAGAGTAAAGAAGGCAAAGGTGGCTTGCTCTAGCACGTCAGTCTAGTAAGAGCAGCAAGCATCACCAAAACAGCAAGAAGAGGACCACAGCAGCAGCAGCAGCAGCAGCAGTAGAGCAGCCAGCAGTAGTAGCAGCAGCAGCAGCAGTAGCAATAAACACAGAAGCAATAGCCATCGTGGGGAAACAGGACATTCCAGTGCTGAAACTGTCACCCTGGAGTGGATAAGGCTGATGAAGTGACAAGAAGTAAACAAACTCCAGTTCCAGAAGATGAGTCAAGTGGAATTTCAGACAGGGAACAGTTCTTTTATCACGGTAAGCTTTAGTTGATGTGTGTAATGGAATAATTAACGTTTTGAGGGGGATTGCCAGTGCCAATATGTTTTATATTTGCTGCAAAATTTGATTGCATATATTGCCTGCATTTTTTGAATATTTACAATTTCTATTTCAGGCTATTCCACATCCGGTAATGAAACAGTCCATTTCCAGTCATTGCATTTCATCTGGCGGTGAAAACAAATATAATGTGATTTATTGTGACAGAATTATTGGCTATAACAGACAAAACATTTTAAGTAGTGCTTGGAAGTCTCATTATAGTTTGCATTTCAGATACAGGTAATGAGTCGCCCTTACCATACCTCTCGGAGCTTGATGATATATCGCAAGATGATTGGGAAGAGATGATGAATAGTTCCGATAAAGTGGATCTAAGTCATTTAGAGGTATTAATTGTTTGTTATTTATTTGTAATAGTTCTTTTTTCAATATTTTTATATGAAGTATTTCATGTCATTTTGTCTTGTATGTGCCAACTATTATTATTAATGTCTAGAGAATTTCTCTTTACACTGATGTAAAATCTAAAATACTGTATTCATTTATGCTCATAAAATACAGCTCCTATTGAAAGGGGAAAGCGCACACCACTTAGTGCCCACATTGGGAACCATTTTCTGTGGGACCCCCTTTGGTTTGGGCCTTTCAAGTCATGGAGTTCTACCTACCGGGGACCATGAGCCAGAACCTGGTCACCTCAACAGACACAGAGAGCAATGGCCTAAGGACACCCGCTCCTGTATTTGGGTGTTTATTCTATGTATACCGTCAACTGGGGTAGGCACATAGAAAGATAAGCATCCAAACAAACCTACTTGGTAGGAAATTGCAAACCAGACTGAACAGAGAAACAGACTCCCCTAAAGTAAACAGAGTAACAAGTAAACGTCATCAACCACCACTGCCCTGCTTGTCTGCTCAGTTCTCTCCCTCCCTAACAGGGGTGGTTGCCTGCTCGGATTTCCTGGGGATGTCCCATTTTGGTTTTAGGGACCCGGACATGGGGTCATTGGTTGCTTCGACCTTGGTTCAGTCCGTGCCTTCAGGTCTTTCCCGGTGGGCATGGTTCGTTCTGTTACCCTTTCCTCCCCTGCTGCCAGCTCCAAACATCTGAGGTTTCGAATTGGGGCAGGGTTAGTGGTGATGGAGACCTGGGCAGCTCCAGGGGCTGCACCCATCGAGAGGAGATGGAGGCATTCAAGCCTGATCCTCCTGCCGGGCTTCTGGGTCTTCCAGCAGACCCCCTTCGTTGTGCTTTTCTCCTGGACTCTACCTTTCTTTAGGGGTGGAGGGCACAGAGGACGGCTCTGTCCCAGGGCCTGGTTCAGAGGCTCCCGGGGCTGGGAGGTTTAGCCCTGGGGGTCTTGGGCCCCCTTTCTTCCTGCTTGGGTTTTGGTGTCCTCATCACAAGGTTTGTTGTTGCAGGGAGTGGGGGTTTTCATACCTCCTTCCCTGTATGAATTTGATTTGAACCAAACCCGGCTCCTCCCCAGATTCGGTTCCGGGTTCCCCTGGGTTCCTCGGTTCCCTCTTTCCGGATGTTTTCTGCCTCCTGCATAAGGAGGTTGGGAGGCTCTTGTGGCTTACCTCCTGCGAGACCCGGATTTTGATTTTGACCTCCGAGCCAAGGACCCCCGCACATCTATAGCACAAAGATAACACAATGAATGCTTCCATACATTACTTGTATTATGCCTAAGTTGTATCTGGTAGTGGTTCTATGGTACAGTGGTCATGTCCTCAGCTCACAGCAAAGGGACCCAGGTTCAGTCCTAGGCTGGACAGAAACAGTTGGGCCATGTTTCTTTTATCTGATACCTTGTTCACCCATATTAGGCAATTGCCGAAAACGCTATGCGTACTAGTGGCTTTAGGTATTGTATGTACTACCTCGTATCTTTAAATCTAACAGAATGTTTGTACTATAACTCTGCAACTATGTATGTACTTTCCTAAATAAATTATTATTATTATGATTAATTGAAGTGGGTTGTATACTGGGAAAAGGTCAGAAGTGGGCCTAAGGGGACCTCGGTAAGCCTAAGTGAATGCTTCCTGCCCCTGATGCCGGGAATACATCAGAAGGCTAAGCAAGCAATTCTAGCAATATGTGTTGCGAGGGAGATGACTGGTCTTACCTGTGCCGGGGTCTTGCGACGCTGTTGAGTGCCACCGCCAATTTTCTTGGCCATCAGGTTGCCCGTTGAGTTTGCTCGTGCAACACGCTGCTTTGCTGATGGATCTTGCTCTTCATCTACAGACTGTGACCTTGCCTAGAATATATTTGACAGCTAGAAAATGACATTGATATATCTGCTAATGTCTACTACAGCAGAAAGTAATGCCATTTAGTTTTGTATTCCACAAATGTTAGGTAAGCATACAGCGTGTATGAAAAATTGGATCTGGATTTGTGGAGAACTATAGTACATTCGTGCACACTAGAGGGAAAAGAGGGGTTGCATTAGCACCAGCTGACCAAGTGTAAGGAAAGTCGTCATTGGTACCAGTGTTACATTCCTCTCAGAATTCATTAAGTAAATATAACTTTAAGAGTATTTATACTGAACATCAAAGGTCTTACTTCACTCAGTCAATCTGATCAAACCCCTTTAAAATATTGAATACTGGGTACAACATTTAAACATGATTGCTACTAATAAAGAAAAACAAAGTTTTTGCAGCCACCAGTCAAAAAAAAAAAATAGAATAAAATACCATTTTTAATGGCAAATGAGTAAGGCTCTTTTGCCTTGTTACTATAGATGTGATCACCACACTGACAACAGCTAGGCTCTATGCACTCTAACGCCAACAACTATTTTCTCTTGCTGCTCCTAGATAACACAACTACTGAATACCTAGAGCCGGTAGAAGCTGACCACCTCACTAAGCCTGATTGCTTGACTTGTCTAATCTGGTTGATACCTGGTTGATGGGGTTCTGGGAGTTCTTCTACTCCCCAAGCCCGGCCCGAGGCCAGGCTTGACTTGTGAGAGTTTGGTCCACTAGGCTGTTGCTTGGAGCGGCCCGCAGGCCCACATACCCACCACAGCCCGGTTGGTCCGGCACTCCTTGGAGGAATAAATCTAGTTTCCTCTTGAAGATGTCCACGGTTGTTCCGGCAATATTTCTTATGCTTGCTGGGAGGACGTTGAACAACCGCGGACCTCTGATGTTTATACAGTGTTCTCTGATTGTGCCTATGGCACCCCTGCTCTTCACTGGTTCTATTCTGCATTTTCTTCCATATCGTTCACTCCAGTACGTTGTTATTTTACTGTGTAGATTTGGTACTTGGCCCTCCAGTATCTTCCAGGTGTATATTATTTGATATCTCTCTCGTCTTCTTCTAGTGAGTACATTTGGAGAGCTTTGAGACGATCCCAATAATTTAGGTGCTTTATCGCGTCTATGCGTGCCGTATATGTTCTCTGTATTCCCTCTATTTCAGCAATCTCTCCTGCTCTGAAGGGGGAAGTGAGTACTGAACAGTACTCAAGACGGGACAACACAAGTGACTTGAAGAGTACAACCATTGTGATGGGATCCCTGGATTTGAAAGTTCTCGTAATCCATCCTATCATTTTTCTGGCTGTCGCAATATTTGCTTGGTTATGCTCCCTAAACGTTAGGTCGTCAGACATCATTATTCCCAAATCCTTTACATGCTGTTTTCCTACTATGGGCACATTTGATTGTGTTTTGTACCCTGTATTATGTTTAAGGTCCTCATTTTTACCGTACCTGAGTACCTGGAATTTATCACTGTTAAACATCATGTTATTTTCTGATGCCCAGTCGAAAACTTTATTAATATCAGCTTGAAGTTTTTCAATGTCTTCAGCCGAGGTAATTTTCATACTGATTTTTGTGTCATCTGCAAAGGATGATACGAAGCTGTGACTTGTATTTTTGTCTATATCTGATATGAGAATAAGGAAAAGCAGCGGTGCAAGGACTGTACCCTGAGGTACAGAGCTTTTAACTGCACTTGGACTAGATTTTATATGGTTGACCGTTACTCGCTGAGTCCTGTTTGACAGAAAACTGAGTATCCAGCGTCCTACTTTACCGGTTATTCCCATTGACTTCATTTTGTGTGCTATCACGCCATGGTCACATTTATCGAAAGCCTTTGCGAAGTCCGTGTATATCACATCAGCATTCTGTTTTTCTTCTAATGCCTCAGTGACTTTATCGTAGTGCTCAAGTAGCTGTGAGAGGCACGATCTTCCCGCTCGAAATCCATGTTGGCCTGGGTTGTGAAGGTCATTGGTCTCCATGAAATTGGTGACCTGACTCCTAATCACTCTCTCAAATACTTTTATTATGTGCGATGTTAGTGCAACTGGTCTATAATTCTTTGCCAATGCTTTGCTCCCTCCCTTGTGTAGAGGGGCTATGTCTGCTACTTTAAGTGCATCTGGTATCTCCCCCGTGTCCAAGCTCTTCCTCCACACTATACTGAGTGCCTGTGCTACCGGCACTTTGCATTTCTTTATAAATATTGAATTCCATGAGTCTGGACCTGGGGCCGAGTGCATGGGCATGTTTTCAATTTCTCTTTCAAAATTTAGTGCGCTCGTGTTGATATCAGTTATATTTACAGGGGTTTGAATATCCCGCATAAAGAAATTGTCTGGATCTTCTACTTTCATGTTGTTTATTGGAGTGCTAAACATGTCCTCATACTGCTTTTTTAGGATTTCACTAATTTCTTTGTCATCCTCCGTGTATGAACCTTCACTTGTACGAATAGGTCCAATACTGGCAGTGGTTTTTGCTTTTGATTTCGCATATGTGAAGAAGTATTTTGGATTTTTCTTTATTTCCTGAATTGCTTTCTGTTCTAACTGCCTTTCTTCAGTTTCATATGAGTGTTTCAATTTCCGCTCGATTTCTTCAATCTCCCTATTTAAATTATTCCTTCTTTGACGGGAAATTCGTGTCTGCATAAGCAGTTCCGTTATTTTTTTCCTGCGTTTATAGTGTCGTCTGCGTTCTCTTTCTACGTTGGATCTCTTTCTGGCTTTCCTCAAAGGAACATGTTTCAGACAGACTTGATACGCTTCCGAAGTCAGTTTTTCTATTCCTTCTGTAGGACTTGTATTACTTAAAACAGTTTCCCATGGAATGTTTTTAAGTTCCCTGTTTATTATCTCCCAGTCTATCCTTTATTATTAAAATTGAATTTACTGAATAGCCCCTCTCGCTTTATCAACGTTTTAGGTCTATTCTGAGTATTGATGGTAGTTTGCACTTCAATGAGCTTGTGATCTGAATATGTGGTATCTGATATCGTAATGTCTCTGATAATGTCTTCATTGTTCGTAAAGACCAGATCTAGAATATTTTCATTTCTCGTTGGCTCCGATATCTGCTGATTGAGTGAAAATTTGTCACAGAATCTAAGTAGTTCTCTAATCTGTGGTTGGTTAGGTCCTGATAGATTCCCTGGTATAATATTATTGTTTGCTATTCTCCACCTGAGACTAGGCAAGTTGAAGTCACCTAGGAAGATAATATCAGGTATCGGGTTCTCCAATTTATCAAGGCTATTCTCTATTTTGTTTATCTGTTCTGTGAATTCCTCAGCCGTTGCATCTGGCGGTTTGTATATTAGAATAATCACTAAATTTATTTTCTCTATTTTTAATTCCAGTACTGTACCTCTATCACCTCATTTGTAATGTTAAGGAGCTCCGAGCACACAAGGTCTTCCCTAATATACAGACCCACTCCTCCATGTGACCTAATTTTCCTATCACACCTGTATATGTTATATCCTGGAATGCAGATCTCACTGTCTAAGAATTCCCCTGCATGGGTTTCTGTGAAAGCTCCAAATACTGCATTTGACTCCGTTAGGAGGCCATTTATGAACTGTACTTTGTTGTTTGTTCTAGTTTTCAGTCCTTGTATGTTATCAAAGATGAATGAGGTTACTCTATTAGTGATAGTTTGACTGGGATCACTTGCTTTGTTGAAGCCAAGTTTTATTCAAGTCTTGAACAGGTTCTCCTTTGAAAATGTCTTATAGCAGATCTATTTCTTAGGGTTCAATTAGCAGTGTGTAGTCCAATGTGATAATGAGGACAACAATCTCCAGAGCTATTCTTCTCCAGGCCAACGGTGCTTAGTTAGCTGGTTCCACTCTTGAGCTGGTCTTCACGTAGCCAATGCTCTTGGGGGACTTGATCCAACAGCCAAGGCTTTCGTCTCTGGATCTCTAATGAGACTGATTTTCACCATTCTGTGTTCGAGCAACGTCTTTCACTAGGGTGACTGTGTATTGTATTTATTTCCGAGTGTATTACACCTGAGAAAAGTATAGGTGACATTCTTGAAATTTATTGCTCACTAATTGGTATTGTGTTTGGGCAGGTGCAGGACGAGTATGCTTTACTTGCTGCAGGTCTGCCAACCTGGGGTGACACCTGGGCAGGTGCAGGACGAGTATGCTTTACTTGCAGCAGGTCTACCAACCTGGGGTGACACCTGGGCAGGTGCAGGACGAGTATGCTTTACTTGCTGCAGGTCTACCAACCTGGGGTGACACCTGGGCAGTTGCAGGCCGAGTATGCTTTACTTGCTGCAGGTCTACTAACCTGGGGTGACACCTGGGCAGGTGCAGGACGAGTATGCTTTACTTGCTGCAGGTCTACCAACCTGGGGTGACACCTGGGCAGGTGCAGGACGAGTATGCTTTACTTGCTGCAGGTCTACCAACCTGGGGTGACACCTGGGCAGGTGCAGGACGAGTATGCTTTACTTGCTGCAGGTCTACCAACCTGGGGTGACACCTGGGCAGGTGCAGGACAAGTATGCTTTACTTGCTGCAGGTCTACCAACCTGGGGTGACACCTGGGCAGGTGAAGGACAAGTATGCTTTACTAGCAGCAGGTCTACCAACCTGGGGTGACACCTGGGCAGGTGCAGGACAAGTATGCTTTACTTGCTGCAGGTCTGCCAACCTGGGGTGACACCTGGGCAGGTGCAGGCCGAGTATGCTTTACTTGCTGCAGGTCTACCAACCTGGGGTGACACCTGGGCAGGTGCAGGACAAGTATGCTTTACTTGCTGCAGGTCTGCCAACCTGGGGTGACACCTGGGCAGGTGCAGGCCGAGTATGCTTTACTTGCTGCAGGTCTACCAGCCTGGAAGCCACCTGGGCAGGTGGTTTAGTCACCTCGATTCTCTGTTATGGGTTTCATTGGTACCTGGCTTATTCATATTCTGAACCTCCTGTTTTAGGCTTTCAGGTGTATATATTAGTGTTTACTGAGACTACTGGTCATTTCTCTTAACTCCTGCATCCCCCAATCTTGCCCAAGGTTGTGTAATGTTTGTCATATGTGGGTATTGATCTTGGCTGGGTTATGTTCTTATTCTGCAACTTACGAATCAGCAACTTTATTGGTGTGGTTATGCATTGCACTGCCAGTTGTTGCAGAGCCTAACTTTAACTGGCAGGAAGTCTTGAGCATACTCTCCCATTTGATGAGTTTCTGAACTGCATTACTTGCATGATGACTGAGTCCAGCTGCTCATTCTCTTAGTCCCCTCAACTGGTAAAGGTTTCTAAAAACTTTGACTTTCAGTAAGACAGGCACTACTGGAGGTTGCATTTGGGATCTAAGTTGTAGGGACTGTCACACATGAGGTATGTCCTGGCTTGTAATTTCCGGCTCCTTCAATGTCTGGATCTTTTTATGAGTGGGGCAGATGCTGTTACTCCAACCTTGTAGGAGTAGACGAGCTCTGTGGTCAGTATTCCATTCGTCTCTTGTACCTGGAGTGCGAGGGCAGCTCTGGGGCAAAGTTCTGAGGCTGACTCCTCTTACTTTACACTGGAGGGGATTTTAAGTCTGTGGCCATCCAAGGACGTTCTGTGGTTTTTCATTTAATCCTTCCTGGACTTTAATTTCTAAGTCAACAAAGACTTTTCTTGGGTAGGTATTATGTTTTATCCACCGTCCCCTTTGGAGCCCCTTACCTTGAGGTTACCTTGAGGTACTTCCGGGGCTTAGCGTCCCTGCGGCCCGGTCGTCGACCAGGACTCCTGGTTGCTGGACTGGCTGTCGGACGCAGCTGCTCGTAGCCTGACATCCGAATCACAGCCTGGTTGATCAGGTATTCTTTGGAGGTGCTTATCCAGTTCTCGTGTTGAAGCGTGTTGAACAGTCTCGGGCCTCTGAAATTGATAGCGTTCTCTCTCAGAGTACCTGTTGCACCTCTGCTCTTCAACGGGGTATTCTGCACATACTGCCATGCCTCCTGGTCTCATGTGATGTTATTTCTGTGTGCAGGTTTGGGACCAGCCCCTCTAAAATTTTTCACGTATAAATTTTTATGTATCTCTCCCACCTGTGCTCAAGGGAATATAAATTTAAAACTCTTTAGTCAATCCCAGAAGTTTAGATGTTTTACTGAGTGGATTCTAGCAGTAAAGGATCTCTGCATGCTCTCCAGGTCAGCAATTTCTCCAGCTTTGAAAGGGGCTGTTATCGTGCATCAGTACTCCCTCTAGAGAGCACAAGCGTTTTGAAAAGTATCATTATCGGTACAGCATCTCTAGTGTGAAAGGTTATTGTTATCCAACCTGTCATTTTTCTTGCAATTGTGATGGCTACTTTATTGTGTTCTTTGATGGTAAGGTCTTCCGACATGAGTACACTCAAATCCTTTACATTGCCTTTTCGTTCTATGTTATGATTTGACTGAGTTTTGTACGTGGTTTCGTTTATATATTTTCAGTTTTTCCGTAGCACATGAGCTGGAACTTATCTTCGTTAAACACTATATAATTTTCTGTAGCCCATAGAAAGACCTGATTTACGTCTGATTGGAGGTTTGCCGTGTCCTCTATGTTGTCTACTCTCATAAAAATCCTAGTGTCATCTGCAAAGGATGGTACAGTACTATAGATTGTGTCCTTGTCTATGTCCGATATGAGGAAGAGAAAAAGTACTGGAGCAAGCACAGTACCCTGGGGGACTGAGCTCTTCACAGTTGATGGACCGGATTTAATTTTATTGACTATTACACATTGAGTTCTGATAGTCAGGAAATTGTAGATCCATCTGCCTATTTTTCCGGAAATTCCTTTTGAACGTATTTTATGTGCAATAACACCATGGTCACATTTGTCAAAGGCTTTTGCGAAATCTATGTAAATTACATCAGCATTTTGTTTGTCTTCCATAGCATCTAATGTCGTGTCATAGTGGTCCAGCAACTGCGACAGGCAAGAGCGCCCTGTTCTGAAACCATGTTGTCCGGGGTTATGGAGATGCTGTGATTCCATGTATTTTGTGTTCTTACTTCTTAGCACTTTCTCAAAGATTTTTGCGATGTGTGATGTTAGTGCTATCGGTCTGTAATTTTTTGCCTCTGCCTTATTACCTTCTTTATGGAGTGGTGCTATCACTGCTGTTTTTAGTATGTCAGGGATAACGCCAGTATCTAGGCTTTGTCTCCAAAGAATGTGAAGGGCCTGCGTTAGAGGTTTTTTACAGTTCTTGATGAATATATACAGTAGTTCCAAGAATCAGGGCCTGGTGCAGAGTGCATAGGCATACTGTTTATGGCTTCTTCAAAATCCAGTGGGGATAGGGTGACGTCTGATATATGATTTGATGTTGTATCATATCCATGAAAATTTCATTTGGGTTATTAATCTTTAGTGTGTTTAGTGGCTCGCTGAAAACAGTCGTACTGCTTCCTCAGTATCTCACTCACTTCTTTGTTGTCATCTGTATAAGTTCCATCTCCCTTTCGCAGGGGCCCGATACTAGATGTGGTTTTTTATCTTGATTTTGCATAGGAGAAAAAGTATTTCGGATTTCTATTTCACTGATGGCCTTTTGCTCTCTTTCCCTCTCCTGGGTTTTTGTATGATTCTTGTAGCTTGAGTTCAATTGTTTCTATTTCTCTACCTAACCACCTTCATCACCGTTCTTGAGATAGGGTGCGACTCTCAAGTTGTTCAGCGAGTCATTTTCTTCGCCTATAGAGGGAACGATGTTCTCACTACAATCTGCATCTCTTCCTCATTTTTTTTAGGGTATGCGGTTTGAGCATATTTCTAGTGCTACTGAGCTTATTTTTTCCAGTCACTGGTTCAGGTTTGCATTTTCTAGCTGTTCTTCCCAGCTTATTTCTGTGAAGTCCTGGTTTATTTGCTCCCAGTTCATCTGTTTATTATTGAAGTTGAATTTACTGAAATCTCCTCCACCGGGAATCGGGACTGGTTTTCAAGGTTTATTCCCATGGTTGTCAGAACTTCAATTAAGTTGTGATCTGAGTAACAGGTATTTGTAATCATTATGTTCCTGATCAATTCTTCATTATTGATTGATAATTCTTTTATCGAGCTCGATTCTTTCTTGCGGCCACTTTTTTCCATTATGCAGTAGAGTATTTTATGCTATTATGCAGGGTATTACACAACTGTTTACCTTCTAGTTAGGCTAGACAGGACTTGCTTTCATTCTTGCTCCTGTGAAGCTGTTGTAGTAATGTGCCTTGTGCTCTGGACCTTGTCTTTACTAGTTTCATCAGCTTGACCTCTCTAGTAAGTTCAAAGCTCATTCTGTGCTTCACACT
>WNGS01166590.1:55527-71163 GCA_020271785.1 Procambarus virginalis
GAAGCCGGCTGACGAGCAGAGTGAGCATTGCGCCAACCAGACAATGCCGGCTCCGAAGAAGGCGCCGGCTCAGAAACTGACACCAATGGCCAACCCCGACTAGAAGAACCCTAAGCCTGGTATGATTCTCCTGAGAAGTCCAAGAACGGCCCCCATGGAGAACCAAAATGTCCGACAAAGTATGAGGACACGTGCAGAAATGGTAGCATCTGCAAACAGCAATGGACAAAAAGGCGATGAAAACTTAAAGAGCCAGGGCCCAAGCGGATTCCAAGGAGAGAGCAAACACGGCCTAACGACACACGAGGCGAGAGGCAAAGAACAGACACCCGCCTCCCACAGAATCAGCGCAGGTGAAATCTGAGCCGCCGAGGCAAGCACACCAGAGGAAGGCCCGGCACTCAACGCCTCCACATCCTCCACCTCTGCTTCCACCTTCTCAAGCCAGTCTGAGGATAACTCAAGAAGGGAAAAGAAGCACAAGACCGAAGACAAATGCCAGTGAGCGCAAGTCCTCAGCAACCAAAGATGCTGAAAGAACAGGAACCGGCACGTGCAGCTGAATAAGGCCAACATCCTGGGAAAGCACAGGGGCAAACAAGCATGCATAAGGTGCTCAAAATTGCCCCCAAGGTAAACCTGCAGAATGGTAACTGCCTCCCGCCAATCGAGCGTGCGAGGTTCAAGAAAACCCATAAGACACCCCCAGCGAAAAGAAAGAGCAATCTGCCAGCCAGGAAGACTCCGGAACCTCCAAACACACCCAATATGGGGAAGAAGAATAGAACTCAAACGAGGACGGATCCATGACAGAGTAAAAATCCGGGTCTCGCAGGAGGTAAGCCGCAAGAGCCTCCCCAAAGTCCTTAAACGAAATTCGAGAGGCCGAAAGCCACCGGAAAGGAGGAGCTGTGGAACCCAAGGGAACCCGGAACCAAACCCGGGAAGAAGCTGACCCCAAATCATACTCATACAAGGATGGAGGGGGTAAGATTGTTGTAAGGGAGTCCCCAGCAACAATAAATTCCGCAAAGAGGCCACCAAAATCAGCCAAGCGGAATCAAAGAGGACCCAAGCCCACCAGGTCAACTTCTCTCTAGCCCCGGGCACCTCCAAACCAAGCACCAGGGGAAAGCTGTCCACCATACCCGTCTATCCCCCGAAGAAAAAAGGCAGAGTCCAGAGGGAAAGGCACAGAAGAAGTGGATCCGCTAGTAAGACCTGGAAGCCTCAGCAGGAGGAACAGGCTCGAATGCGTCCATTCCCAACCCAAATGGGGTAGCCCCCGAAGCCGCCAGTCTCTCGTCACCAACTAAACCCCGCCTCAACTCCGAAACTCTCAAACATTTGGGAGCCAGAAGCGGGCTGGAGTAGGGCGAATAACACCAACCAGGGAAGGACTTGGAAGTGCAGACAGAACCAAAGTCAAAGCGACTATTGCCCCAAAGTCGGGTCCCTATAACCAAAACGGGGCAGCCTTGGGGCATCCAGGTGGGCAACCAACGCGTTGCAGCAACCCAAACCTAGCATGTAACGCTGACTCCACCTGTACCCGAACCTCGGTGTCAAGAGAATGGGTAAATTGGAGTATGAGCAGAGGACACGACTCGCAAGACTCCGGGTCAAAGGTGACATTGACCCAGCAGACAGCATGACGGAGGCAAAACTAGTGACTGTCACACTGAGACAAGGGCACATAAAAATCTTCAAACTCGCATAAGGAGAGTTGGAACTCAGAAGATGCATCCATCAGTCTAACGAACCCCAAAGGGGATTTCCAGGGCCTGCAGGCTGACCACTACAGGAAGCCCAGGCAACGTACTGCAAAACCGGTTAAGCCCAAACTAACAAGGAAAAACTGCTCAAGCTGAACCCATGTGACGTGTACAATCATGGGAGTCTAGAGAGGGCCACCAAAATAACAGATGTGGACCAATAGCCAAACAAGGCAGACCCCACTCCAGGCAAGGAAAACAAAAAAATATAAGCCTCGCACAAGTACAATGTCCCCCAGAAGGAACAGAAACCGGCTGCTGCATAGGTAGGCAAGCTGCACAGTAGTACCTTGCACCCCTACCAGCAAACGACACCACTTCCTACCCAAGGCCAAACAAAGGCCTGAAAACCCAAGCTGGACCCAAGGGCAGGGTAAGTGTCGAGCAGCAAAGACCCATACAGAAGCGGTTCCCCAGAGCTCTATGGAAGATAACCCTAGAACCCTAGGGTAGTACTTGCAGGGTGCTTAGGGAAGATAGCCCTAAGAGCATGCAGTTCCAGTACTCTTTAAGTTTCTCCTGGCCACCGCACCACACACACAACACACCACTACAGTACACAACTGCCAAGAATCTGAAACCAGAGTCGCCGACTGCCCCAGTTCGCATCAGCCAACGAACTAATAGTTACCTTACCTTGTGGATACAATGTGTTGATTTCGGGCTTAACATCCCTGCGGCCCGGTCATCGCCCAGGCCTCCTCATGGTATGAGTAGCTGGTAGGCTCATGCCAGCTATGGCGAGAGCCCACCAGCTACTCACCCCTCCCCCTCCTGGGGAGGAGAGGGCTTGGCAGACAAGCAGCACGGCGGCAGGATGTGATGTTTGCTTGTTTTTAGGTTGGGGGAGTTCTGATTTTAGATGTGGAGTTCTATCTCTCTGTTCGGTCTTCGGTTGTAATTTCTTACCATGTGGGATCTGTTTTGTTATGCCTACCTTTCTGGGCGCTAACCTGGGTCGATGGCAGATGTGGAATGCCCTCAAGTACATGAGGGTTTCCTTAGGCCATTGCTCCCTGTGCCTCTCTAAGGGGGCCAGGATCTGGCTCGTAGTCCCTGGGAGGCTGAGCTCCAATTGACTGATGTCCCAAACTAATATAGCACTCATCAGTCCGATAGCTCGAGGGAGCCGAAGGGGCTCCCCACAGAAATACAATCAAAATGTCCACATGACCCAGTAGTGCCCCATATTATCCCATTCAGCAGTACTGTGATCACTCTCATAAAGCATTAATTCTCTTTACTCTTAAAAGTCCTAATAGAGCAAGTAATTTCACGTGTAAGCATTACCCCAGTTAGTGTCAGTGGCAGACAAGTTGTGCTGTTTTCATAGATGCTTGCCATCCACAGCTGTTGGCTATACAATTCATGTTTTTTCCTTTCACCTATTCCTCTGCCATTGCTGTTGTATAGCAGGCATAGGTAGGAAGGTAGTCATTCTCAGTCAGTTAGACAATCTCAGTAAGGCATGGAGTCTATCAGGCAGTCACATTCAGTCAGTCAAACAGTCTGTCTCAGTCGTTATTTCACTTATAAGAGGCTGCCCCACGCAGTAGGTGAGGGACGTGGCAATTGTANGAGCACTGGTCACAAAACCCCAGCCGAGGGACGACGCGTCCGTGAACACATCGAGCGAGGGCTCGGGGAGCGCCAAGGCACCGAACCCCGAAAAACCCGAAGAGGAAGCCGGTGACGCAGCAACCGGCGTAAGAACCACGGAGGACGAACCCAACGATCGCGAGAGAGGCGGAAAGGACGTTCCCGAAGGAACCAAAACAGACGCCGAAGCCAAACCCGACCCGGCGGGTAGACTAGCATGGCGAAGTTGAGACTCCCGCACAACTGCTCGAGCAACCGCCGAGTGACCCGGTACCCCTTCAGAAACAGCAGACGGCGGTCCTGCAGCCGCTGCAGCGCCCCAGGAGGGAGAGACAAGGAAGCAGTCCGAGAATCCCAAAGAAGACCCAGCCAGGTCCGAACCCGGGAAGGAACCAGATGGGACTTCCTCCAGTTCACCAGGAACCCGAACCGGGCGAGCTGGGAAAGAACCACATCCCTGGCGAGCAGACACGCGGACCGACTGGGAGCCCACACCAGCCAGTCGTCGAGGTAGGCCAAAACCCGAATCCCTAGAAGACGCAGACGGGTCACCACAACCCGGTCAGACGCGTGAAAACGCGAGGTGCCAGATTCAAGCCAAAAGGGAGGCACCGAAAACGGTAAGCCTGATGCCCCACCACGAAACCTAACCAGTCCCTGAACCCCGGATGAATAGGAACGTGCCAATACGCGTCCTTGAGGTCCAGGGACACCATCCAAGCACCCGGCTCCAACAGAAGCCGGACCTGAGACAGAGTAGTCATCCGAAAGGAGGGGCAAGGAATCCAGAGGTTCAGACGGGACAAGTCCAGAATGAACCTCAGATCCGCACAGTCCCGTTTCGGCACTGGAAACAGACGGGAAACCCATCTGAGGGACGTAGTCGTTTCGACCACGCCCAAGCGCACCCACTCCAAGATGACGTGACGAAGCGCAGGGAAGAAACCTGCCCTGTTAACCCCGAGCCCCCCAAAGGAGGACGAGTCGCCCAACGCCACCGCAGGCCGGATGACACGACCGAAAAGGCCCACAAATCGTGGGACCAAGCGTGGGCAAACAGAGCGAGCCTCCCCCCCATCGCCCCGTCAACGGGGCAACCCGCGAAAGGGCCGACGCCCCTTACGAGAACCCAACCGTCGAACAGAGCGATCACCGCGCCGACCAGACGACGCAGGCCCCGAAGGGAACGACGGCTCAGAAACTGGCACCAATGGCCTACCCCGACCAGCGGACCCCGGAACCCTGGCACGACCTCTCCGAGACCGACGAGAAGTACCGCTCCGGAGAAGCAACAAGTCCGCCATAGGGCGACAACTAGACGAAGCCGCGTGCAGAAACTGAGAGACCGCAGACTCTGCAAACAGCAACGGACAAAACGGAGACGAAAACCTAAGAGCCAGGGCCCAAGCGGAATCCAAAGAGAGGGCGAGCACAGCCTGACGGCACGCGAGGCGAGAAGCATAGAACAGAGACACCGCTTCCTTCAGGATGGGCGCAAAAAGCTTCAACAGAGCAGCAGAAGCCCGAGCAGCCGAAGACAGCGCCCCGGACGAAGGCCCTTCACTCAACGCTCCCACATCCTCCTCAAGCCAAGCCGAAGACAGCTCGAGAAGGGAAAAGAAACGCAAGACCGAAGCCAAATGCCCACGGGAGCGCAAATCCTCCGCAACCAACGAAGCCGAAAGCTGAGGAACCTGCACATGAAGCTGGAAAAGACCAACATCCCGAGAAAGCACGGGAGCGAATAAACACGCATTAAGGTGCTCAAACTCGCCCCCCAAGTAAACCTGCAGAAAACTAGCAGTTTCTCGCCAATCAAGCGTGCGGGTCCGACAGAACCCGTGCCACGCCCCCAACGAAAAGAGAGGGCAGTCTGCTAGCCAGGAAGACTCCGGAACCTCCAAACGCACCCAAAAACGGGAAGAAGAACCGAACTCAAACGAGGACGGATCCATTGGGGAGGCATAATCCGGGTCTCGGCAGAGGTATGCAGCAAGAGCTTCCCGAGCCACCTTCGCGGAGAGCCGGGAAGTAGCAAACCCCTGAAAAGACGGATCCGAAGTACCCAAAGGCACCCGGAACCGAACCCGGGGAGGAGCCGAACCCAAATCATACTCATACAGGGAAGGGGGTAAGAAACCCCTCCCCCTGCAACAGTAAGCCCCGCGGGGAAGGCAAAAGCACCCAAGCAGGGTCACAAGGAGCCCAAGGCCCCCAGGTCGACTCCTCCCCAGCCCCAGGATCCCCCACATCGGGACCCGGGGCGGAGCCGTCCTCCAAACCCTCCACCCCTGAAGAAAAGGCAGAGTCCAAGGGAAAGGCTGACAAGAAGGGGGTCTGCTGGTGGGACCCAGAAGCCTCGGTAGGAGGTATCGGCTCAAATGCCTCCGTCCCCCACCCGGATGGGGCAGCCCCCGAAGCAGCCCGAGTCTCACCACCAATGAAACCCTGCGCCGATGCCGAAACCTTCCGACGCTTAGGAGCCGGACACAGGGGGGGAGGCTCAGGAAGAACCACAGGGGAAGGACCAGAGGGCGCGGCTGGAGTCAGAGCCATAGCGACCAACGCCCCCAGGTCAGGGTCCCGAAAACCAAAACGGGGCAGCCTCGGGGCATCCAGGTGGGAAACTAACCTAGCGCGTTGCAATAACCTAAACCTAACATGCAACGCTGATGCTGCCTGTACCCTGACGGGGACATCCTCAGAGTAAAACTGGAGCACAAGCAGAGAACACGACTCGCAAGACTCAGGGTCAAAGGTGTCATTGACCCAACAGGCAGCATGACGGAGGCAAAACAGGTGACTGTCACCCTGAGACAAGGGCACATCGCAACCTTCAAACCCGCACAAGGCAGGCTGGAACTCGGGAGACGCATCCATGGGTCCCCGAGCCCCGACAGGGGTTTCCAGGGCCCGTAGGTTAGCAACTACGGGAAGCCCGGGCAAGGTGTTGCGTAACCGGTGAAGAAACCCAAAAACAAGGGTAAAGATTAATACTGAAAACCCCTGGGACGTGTACAAGCACGGGGGCCTAGCAGAGGGCCACCAAAACAATACCAGGGGAACTATGGGCCCACAAGGCAGAGCCTCCACCAGGCAAAGTAAAACAAAACAAAAGAAAAACCCCGCAAAAGTACACCGTCCCCAGAGGCAACAGGCACCGGTCGCCGCGTAGGTGGCAGGCAGCGCAACACCTTGGCGCCCTAACCAGCACAACACCACTCCCTACCCAAGGCCAAACAAGAGCCCCAAGCCCCAGCTGGCCCCAAGGGCGAGGCAAATGCCGAGCAGCAAGAACCTCTACGGGAGCGGTTCCCGAACGCCCCAGAGAAGATAACCCTGACACGCAAGGGCAGTACTCACAGGGCGCCTAGGGAAGGAAACCCCTAGACGCATGCAGCCCCGGCACTGATGAAGTACTCCTGGCCACCGCAAACCACAAAAACAGCAGAGAACGCCACACGAGGCAAAAACCGCCAAGAATTTGAGGCCAGAGAAGCGTGTATCCCGGTTGACACTAGCTTGCGAACTGAAGGCAGCCGGCGCGGTGAGGTCCGGGCCCCCCCCCCCCCTCCCGGGGAGGGGAGGGCTGCGCGGACAACCGGCGCGGCAGTAAAGTGATTGTTTGATTGTTTTCCTTGTGATTGTAGGGAGTTTTTCTACCTTTCTGTTCGGTTTGTTGTAGTTTTCTACCATGTGGGGTTTGTTTTGTTACGCCTACCTTTCTGGGTGCCTAACCCCGGTCGATGGCAGATAAGGAAAACCCCCAACTATATGGGGTTTTCCAGGGCCATTGCTCCCTGAAACCTCTCTGAAGGGGCCAGGTTCTGGCGCTGGTCCCTGGTAGGTCTGAACTCCATAGCTAGTGTCCCGGTCTAACATAACATACATTAGCCCGATAAGCTCCAGGGAGCCGTAGGGGCTCCCCACAGAAAAGGGGGGAAACATGGCTGAAAAAGCAGCACGAATACAATTAGGTCGACAAACAGCGTTGTTTAAAAAACAGACATGGATTGACAATAGAGGGATAAGGAAGGTTACAGGGAATTTATTAGGTAGTGCTTCATTTTTATCTTAAACTGGTTGAGAGAGGTACAGTCTTTAACATGGTTGTTAAGGTCAATCCACATTCTGGGTCCCTTGATTTGTAGAGCATTTCTAGTTTAATTAAGCCGTACTCTTGGAATATCAAAACTATTTATTTCTGGTGTGGTGCTCATGGGTTCTGTTACAACGTTCAATGAAGCTTTTGAGGTCAGGATTGGCATTACAGTTCAGCATTTTATATATGTATAATACACAAGAGAGAATGTGCAGTGACTTAATATCTAACATATTTAGAGATTTGAGTAGGGGTACCGAGTGATGTCTGGGGCCAGAGTTGGATATTGTCCTAATAGCAGCTTTGTGTTGAGTAATTAGAGGACGTAAATGATTTTGGGTAGTAGAACCCCAAGCACAAATACCATAGTTGAGATATGGATAGATGAGGGAGTAATAGAGAGTCACCAGGGCAGGGCGAGGTACATCAGAATATCTGATCTTAGAAAGAATGCCAACAGTTTTTGAAACTTTTTTGATATATTTAGAATGTGTCCTTGGAAATTCAGCTTGTGGTCAATGAGAACGCCAAGGAATTTGCCATCTAATGAATGGTGATGAGAGGTGACAACTTGCTGCAAAATATCTATGAGAGGTGACAACTTACTGCACAATACCCTGCACTCCAACCAGTGACGAATACTATCCCCCTACCCAGACACAAACAGGAGTGAAGGAAATACCCCAGCTGACTCCAAGGGTGGTCAATCACCGAGCAGCAAAAGACCTTATGGAGGTAGCCCCCCAAGGTGACTTGTGTTAGATGGCCCCAAGCCCCAAGGGCAGTGCTTACAGGGCACCTAGGGAAGGTGACCCAAGGGGCATGCAGCTCGAGTACTGGTGAATATACCCCTGGCTCGCACACCATCCAAGACAGCACCACACCACAAAGCACAGGCCTGAAAATCTGGACCCAGAGTAGCACGATCTTGCCAGCCTCATATCAGCCACAGAACTGCAGGGTGAATAGCCGGCACGGGGGTCTTGGGTTCCCCCTTCCCCCTCCCGGGGAGGGGGGAAAGTAGTGCAGACAACGGCGCGGTGACAGTGTGACGTCATGCTCGTTTGCTCGTTTTCATTTGCAGAGTTGTGTCCACTAGTTTGACTTTCAATATCAATTTTTTAACTAGAATAAGGGGTTTGTTTTGGAGCGCTTACCTCTCTGGCTGCCTGACCCAGTCAATGACAGACATAGAATGCTTCCAACCACACGGGGGGTTTCTATAGGCCATTGCTTCTCGTGCCTCTCTGAGAGGGCCAGGTTCTGGCTCGTGGTCCCATATAGCCCTAGAACTCCATTGATTGACTGTTGCCACAGTCTACTATATATACACATCAGCCCAGTATAGCTCCGTGGAGCAGAGTCGATTTCTCTCCACAGAAATCCAGTTTTTGACCGATTCTCACTATTTTTACATACGTGCACACGGGGTCCATTCTACCATATTTATTTTTTCCTTTTACATTTATGCCAAACTTTGGGAGTTATGAATTAGTTTTGTCAAAATTTGGGACATATTTTATTTGCAACATTGACAAAAAAAATTACAGTAAATTGTACTGAAAAAATAAAAATAAAAAAGGAAGATCATATGCTATTCTAAGACTCTAAAAACACTAAATGAACAATTTATGAAATTTAATATTTTTAAACCCGATTTGAAAAAATGGAAAATTTATCATTTTTAAAATTCATTTCAAGTGCAACTCGAAGACCTCAAGTTCCGCTGGATAGGAGAGAGAACATCCAGAGAACAACAAAATGTGAGAGCAGGAGTAGGGTGTGGAAGAGTTTGTGGCTCATGGGAAGAACATCGTCTCAAGGTCACGTGCAAACAATCGGCATTAGTAACTATGGCTCTCTTGTACTAAAGTACTTTACCATTCAATTATCTTTGCCTCTGTTAATTAAGGAACATATTTAGGAAGTGTCTATTTAAAGTAATAAATAAAGTCATATTTTAAAGTGTCATCCCAGTGAGCATTAATGGTTCCTGTCTTAGTGATATTGGGCTTACCATCCCCTTTGACCCCTAATGACCTAGTGCCCCTAATATTCCAGTACTCCTCCTCCCCATCAGTCCCTCAGTGAGGCGTATCAATACTAAGAATGTCCCGTCTTGCTCCCGTTTATTCTATAATACATCCCAAGTGGTTTCAGGATTATTCGAGTGACAGGCCAGGATTCTGCTACCATTCATATGTTCCTTACACCTGTCCTGGTGGGACATTATACAATCTACAAGTCCTACAGTTCTCTCTGGTCTCCTGTCTGGTAAACTCAGGATGGTGGCAGCATTAATTCTTATTTGGTAAGTCATATGAAGGTTGTAGCAGCTAATATTTCTCTCTCTCTCTCGTTTGCTCTCCCTCACTCGCGCTCTCTCTCTCGTGCTCTCCCGCTCCCTTGCCGTCTCTCATTCTCGTTATCCCGCTCTCTCTCTCTCCCCCCCCCTCGCTCTCTCTCTCACTCTGTACTCCTTATGTTGCCTACGAAGATCTCAGTTTATATTGCATAATTATCTAGCTACTCGTATGACAGACTAAGTGTTAATATATTACAAGTTCGGTACAGCAGCAGTTATTGCAATGGAAGTAGCGGTGTTCTTATCCAACATTACAAGATGAGGGGGAAAAGCTTCTCTACAAGATGAGGGAAAAGTTCCTTTACTAGATGAGGAAAAAGTTTCTCTATAAGATGAGAGAAAAGTTTCTTTACTAAATGAGGAAAAAGTTTCTCTACAAGATGAGGAAAAAGTTTCTCTACAAGATGAGGAAAAAGTTTCTCTACAAGATGAGGAAAAAGTTTCTCTACAAGATGAAGGATAAACTTACAGTTCTCGGCGTGTGTGCGATTCTCTTGCCACCTTTGGCAAGCGTCTGTATCGTAGTTTGTGGGATAGCACCCGAGGCCTTTGCTACACTCGGAGAAAGCAGAGATCTGGCATTTGGGGGAGGCAAGTTCTTGATCTTTTCTCTAGCATGGAGAAGTGACGAGACATTTGGTACGTGTGAGATTCTCCGTCTTGTTGCACCTTCAGAGGAAGAAAAAAATGTATATTAATAATAGGCCTATCCCTACAGGCCAACAGTCATATATATAAATTCATTTCAAGTGCACATCATAGGGTACAGCGGTCATCACTCCAACTGTAGGGTACAGTGGTCATCACTCCAACTGTAGGGTACAGTGGTCATCACTCTAACTGTAGGGTACAGTGGTCATCACTCCAACTGTAGGGTACAGTGGTCATCACTCCAACTGTAGGGTACAGTGGTCATCACTCTAACTGTAGGGTACAGTGGTCATCACCTCAACCACTGGGTAATGTGGTTATCACAGGTAAGCACCTACACACCATACATATGGTGAATGCCCCACATCAAACGGGCCAATCACGTAGATCAGAGGAGAATGTTGAACCACCTAGGAACTTTCCTGGATCACTCTGCTAAAAGAGATGGAGCTACGGATACAAGCCCAAATTCAGATACTGGGCTAGAAGAGCCAGAAACCAAGGAGTCAGAAGGACAACTCTGTCCATGCAAGTTTCCAACTGGACAACACTTGGAGCAACAGCTTGACCAGTAAGAAGAGATAAAGGAAGCACCCCACTTTGATCAACCCAATCAAAAGCCATCCACTGCTAGGGCCTCGCAATCAGGTAATGGAGCCCCGTAAGAGCGAAGCCACCAGTTCCACGCTGATGTGAAGATGTCCACCTTGGGGCAACTGACATCTCACAGAGCTACAAGAAGGCTGCAATGTTGATGGTCCACTCTGTGGAAATGGAACGGCACTGAGAGAGACCATTCAAAAGAATGTAGGAAACCCCTATACATGAAGAACCAAACCATAAGAATCAAGATGCTGAGCTACTCACAGAGACCAGCTTCAAAATAGGAAGGACAAAAGCAACACCTCTGCAATACAGACTATGAACTCCCCAGCAGCAGTCAGAATGCAGCCGGTGAACAGAGCCCAGAGAAAGATGAACCCTTAAAAGGGCGTGAGACACCACAAAAAAACTCACATGCTGTAATGAGTACTCAACTGAGAGGAACTGCCCAATAACTTTGGGCAGCCCGGTGAGCATTAGTCACAAAATACCAGCCTAGGGCCAAGGCATTCTTGAAAACATCCGAGCAAAGGGGGAGGAATACACCACAGAACTAAACCACAAAAAGTTGGAAGAGGAGAAATAACAAAGCAAAAGCTGGCAAATGGAGCCTGAACTGACAGTCCCGGCAGTGGAAAAAGGGGGGAACTGAAGGAAATAATCCCTTGAGCCGAACTCTGCTGAAAGGAAAACCACATAGACAAAGTTCAGACCCCTACGCTATGCCTTGACCAACTGCTGAGTAAACAGGGGCAGGTCCAACAACAGATGAAGACGACACTGCAGGCGGAACAGAGATGCAGATGGCCAGATGAGGGAAGTCAACCGGGAATCCCAAACCAGGGCCCAAACCATGTTTGAAACTGGGACAGAACCAACTGGGACTGCCTGCAGATCAACAGAACCTGAATCTAAGAAAGAACCAGACACCCAGCATGCAGATGCATGAACTGGCAGGAAGCCCAAACTAGCAAATCATCAAGACAGGCCAAAACATGAACCCTATTCCCCCCAAAAGACATAACTGGTAGCAACTATCAGTGCTAACTTGGTAAAGTCCCAAGGAGCCAGATTCAACCTTGAGTGAATAGGAACATGCCAGTATGTGCACTAAAGGTCCTGCAACACCATTTAGGAATCTGCCTGCAAGTGCACCTGAGCTAATGTGGTTATGGGAAAGGTTGAAGAGGAATCCAGCTGTTCAGATCCAAGTGGTTGAGAATGTACCATAGAACCATCAAGCCCCACTTGGGATTTGGGAACTTAAACAATTTAGAAATTATATTTTAACTTTCCTGTGATCAGGGAATACATTTTCACAATAATAGAAGAATAAAATATATTTCAGATCTTGTCTTGAGCACAAAGAGGCTGTCATATAAACTACTTGAAGAGTCGAGTGGTTAAACACTAACCCATAAAGCCCTGGAGTCAATGACCCCTGCACCACCCTGGGCAAGGCACCCTAAACAGCAGGTCTGCCATTCAGGGATGAACTCCTGAACCCTCCAGAGAAGTCAATCTGCCAGGGCAAGGGCAACACCAAACAAGTGCCTAAGGAAAAGCAACTCTAACCACATGCAGCTTGAGGCAAAACTGACTGAAGTCCACATAACAACTGGGGCATGTACAGTATACACACACGCACATGAACCTATAACTAAACCTTGAAACAACTCACAAGCAAAAGGCCCCCCCCCCCCAGGACAAAGTCCAAAGGATGGCTTACACTTGTCTAGAATTCGAGACCTACAGGCTGGCAACTCAAGGATAGGTTCACACTGGTGGACAACAGCAACAGGATTCAGCTCTGTTGACATGGAAAGCCAGAGCTCCCGGTGGTGCTGCCACCTGTTGGTGCTAGCTGTAACTAGTGGGTTCTATCTTACTGCTTGATGGATCATCTGTGGAGTCATTTGCTGCTTCATTTCTTATCTCTCTGTGAACGTTGCAGTTGTTGGTTTTGCTTGCTTACTTTCTGGATGTTTCCTCCATGAGGGTGACCATAACACTCCCCTGCTCCCAGCACCTCTGTGAGGGAGACCTGGTTCTGGCTCTGGTCTCCAGTAGGCCACATGGACTCCTAGAGTTGATGCAACTTGTGTGTACTCACCTAGTTGTGTTTGCAGGGGGTTGAACTCTGGCTCTTTGGTCCTGCCTCTCAACCGTTAATCAACTGACGTACAGATTCCTGAGCCTACTGGGGAGTGTGGAGCTACCTCAGTGAGCTACAACCAGGGAGCCACTGTTTGACCCTCAAAAAATTTATAACACAGAATAATTGTGAAAAGTCATAACAAGTGCAATAGTTGGACATCATGCACCAAATAAACTTGATTGCGCGAGACCTGTGCGCCAGCTCCGATACGTACTGTACAATTTTTACTCAAGTATTTCTAATTATCGTACCAAAACTATGTACCATACCTGAACTTACACTTCCACAAATTTTGTTTGGACTGAAGGGTACTGTATTTATATAAAGTGTTTAATACACTACAAGTCTGTTTTGACTAAATTTGCAAAGACTGAGGAAAAGGGGGGGGGGCTGAATTTTTATAGTTACAGTACCTGTACCTGGATTGCACCTGGATGGGGGTTTTGGAAGTTCTTCTACTCCCCAAGTCCGGCCCAAGGCCAGGCTCAACTGTGAGAGCTTGGTCCACAAGAGGAGGATAGACGCACAAATCAGTGAATCTGTACGCTGGTACAACATGGTTGCAGCTGGCAATACCAATCATTATGAACAAAGAGGAGGTCGCCGCAGGAGAGAATCAGTAATAGTGAGAATCCATCTTGGAAACAAATATCCATGGAGATACGGAATGGAAACAACAGTTGAGCAGCGGAGTTGCACAATCTCTGGTGAGAATGATGGACACTGTCTTGACCACTATAAAATGTGAACATCTGAGAGACATTAGAAATATGTGTAAATAATAAACCCCACATTGTTTGAGTTAGGAAAATACCATCTGTCAAAAATAGATACTGTTATTAGAAGATTCCCCCATTTTGCACCCGCAAGATAACGTAAGATTTTAATGGTTGACAAATGTTAATGTTCTTGTTTGAGAAGCTGTTCACTTGAGACAGTTAAGAAAGTCCCAGCTGTGTCTGGGTACAAGTGACAGGATGAACAACCCAGCGGGTTTTCTTCTTATTGGGGCATGATGTACATGCTGCTATGGCGGTGTGTCCATTCACAGGATGAGTGGTGCTGCCCAATGAACTTGCTCCTCAGACAAAATTAAAAAAATAAAAAAATTAGCTTGGTCCACAGTACCTTAATCAGAATATAATGGCTATCGTCAACATACAAAAAACAAGGAATACGAATAGGAGCCGGTCGGCCGAGCGGACAGCACACTGGACTTGTGATCCTGTGGTCCCGGGTTCGATCCCGGGCGCCGGCGAGAAACAATAGGCAGTTTCTTTCACCCTATGCCCCTGTTACCTAGCAGTAAAATAGGTACCTGGGTGTTAGTCAGCTGTCACGGGCTGCTTCCTGGGGGTGGAGGCCTGGTCGAGGACTGGGCTGCGGGGACACTAAAGCCCCAAATCATCTCAAGATAACCAAAATAAATAAAGAAAGAAAGAAGCAACAAGCCAAAAAAGTGGAACCAGCACGAAGAAGTGACTCACTAGGTGATGAGTGTGGCGGTGACATGAGGGAGGAGGCGGAGGATGAAGACGCTGGCAAGACACCGGACCTAGCAGATGCCGTATATATTGTTCCACTTGACTGCTGCTTTTGCATCTTGGAATGATCAGCCAATCTGGTGCGCTGCTGCTCCTCACCCTCTGGTATCTATCCATCATCATCTAAAACAAGAAGAGCAAATTGTGTACATTATGTCTACTTGGGCCAAGTAATATCCTCATTTCCCATTGTCAGGAACAGGAAGACTGTTAGGCTTTTTCAAGTCCCCTCCACCTTCCCCACTCCAAGGTCACAACTACTGTACTCACCTTCCTCAGGATGCAACCCACAACAGTTGCCACACTCAAGGATACGTATTTACTGCCAGGTGAACAGAGGCATCGGCTAAAAAGAAACGTGCTCAAACATCTCTGTCCTGCTGCTGGAACCGAGCCTGGATAAACTCGGTTCTGACCCATGATACACTAAAGGATATGACTGCTATGTAATTATTAATTTCTTCTCTCTACAGATCTCTTTCTTTGTCAGAATTCTTTAAAGATTTTTCACATAATTATAGGTGGTGTTGGGTCTATGTTCTCCTATTCCACATTCCATAACATGGCATTTATTCACAATTAATTCCATTGCCAAGTGTTGCTCCATATACTTACTTATTTTATCCAGGTCATCCAGGTCTTCTTGAAGACTTGACGATCATCTAGTTTCTAATCTTCCCTATTATCTTTATCATCATCAGCAAACATGTTCATATAATTTTGAATTCCAACTGGTAGATCATTTATGTAGACAATGAACATTACCGGTGCAAGAAACTGAACCCTGTGGTACTCCACTGTGACATTTCTCCAGTCCGATACATTGCCTCTGATCACTG
>WNGS01166590.1:83790-111827 GCA_020271785.1 Procambarus virginalis
CTCTCATTTTTCTGTCAGTTAGGAAATTTTTCATCCACGTTAGAAGCTTACCTGTCACCCCTCCAATATGTTCCAGTTTCCAGAACCACCTCTTATGTGGAACTCTGTCAAAAGCCTTTCTAAGTCCAGATAGATGCAGTCAACCCAACCATCTCTTTCCTGTAATATCTCTGTGGCTCGATCATGGAAACTGAGTAATTCGTTACACAGGATCTTCCAGATCGAAAACCATACTGTCTGTCTGATATTATATCGTTTTTCTCCAGGTGTTCTACCCATTTAGTTATAATTATTTTTTCCATTATTTTGACTATTACACTTGTCAATGATACAGGTCTATAATTGAGGGGGTCTTCCCTGCTGCCACTTTTGTAGGTTGGAACTATGTTAGCCTTTTTCCACATATCAGCTACAACTCCTGTACACAGGGATGCCTGAAAAATCAGTTGTAGTGGAATGCTGAGCTCAGATGCACATTCTCTCAGAACCCATGGTGAAACTCCATCAGGACCAACTGCTTTGTTCTTACTTAGCTCCTTGAGCATTTTTTCCACATTATCTCTAGACACCTCTATGTGCTCTGTGGTGTTCCCTGGAGTTCTTATTGTGTCTGGTTTCCTAAACATTTCATTTTGTACAAACACACTTTGGAACTTTTCGTTTAGTGTTTCACACATTTCCTTTTCATTATCCGTGA
This sequence comes from Procambarus virginalis, assembly GCA_020271785.1. NCBI lineage: Eukaryota > Metazoa > Arthropoda > Malacostraca > Decapoda > Cambaridae > Procambarus > Procambarus virginalis. Next base: position 84,488 of record WNGS01166590.1, read on the forward strand.
ATCTATTTCCCATTTTCAACCTCTGAATATTATCCTTTACCTGCAATTTGTTGTTTATGAATTTATGGAATAGACCTGGTTCTGTTTTACATTTGTCTGCAATCCCTTTTTCAAAATTTCTTTCTGCCTCTCTCCTCACTGTCGTGTAATTGTTTCTCGCATCTTTGTATCGCTGGTATGTTTGGGGGTTTGGCCTCTTCCTGTATTGATTCCATTTTTGTGTCTTTTGGTCTCTGGCCCTCTCGCAATTTCTATTGAACCAATCCTGTTTCCTAGTTCTGCATCTCTGTTTTGGTATAAATTTTTTTGTGCCTTTATCATATATTTCACAAAACTTGACATACATCTCATTCACTTCCTTGTCTAGCATCAAGTCTGTCCAATTATACTCACTAAAAAAATTTCTAAGGTGGCCATAATGTCCTCTCCTGAAGTCTGGTTTTTCAACTGCTTCAACCTCCTTATTTTCTTCCAGATTATAATGCATTGCATACTTTATTCCCAAAAAGACATGGTCACTTTTACCCAAGGGAGGAAGGTACTGAATGTCAAATATCTCTTCCTCCTTCCTGGTAAATATCAAATTTAACAAGGAGGGAACGTCCCCTTCCCTCATCCTCGTAGCTTGTTTAACATGTTGATACAAGAATGTTTCCAGGATGAGGTCTACAAATCTACAGGTCCAAAATCTTCTGTTTTAGCTTCATATGCTAACCAGCCCATGGCCGACAGATGCGCCAGACATGACAACCTCACCTGCAGAGCAGACACACGACCGTGCCACAACAAAGGCGAGCCAAGTAACATACCAGGAGAGCGCTAATGGTGTGCCCGAAAGCCAAGCATACTCGAGGCAGTAGGCAGGAAATGTACCGTTACCTGAATAAAATTCGGAAGTCGAAGGAGAAATACGTCCAGAGGCGCGAGCCCCGCAGAAGACACAGCAGGACAGGGAGGGAGGAAGCGGCACCACGCCGAGCCATCCTACACCCAGAAGCAGAGGAAGAATGAAGTGACACCCCCAGACATAATCCAGAACACCCTCAGCATCCAGTGGGCCACGACTGGAGGGTGAAAACAAGCAAGAAGCCATGGAAAAACCACGAGAAACGACGCGAACACACGAGCATACCGCCCATAAACAAAATGCACACCACGGCCCCAGCACACAAGGTACGAACGCACTAACCATCCACCGGGAGGCGTGGCTCGTACACGAGGCGGACACACATATCATACACACAACGTACAGACAACGTAAACACACATCGTACAAACACCAGGAAGGTGTGCGTAACAAAGACAAAGAACGCCGAAAATGGAAGTAGAGACAACACAAAAACGAAACAAGGCGAAAACGAAGCAAAAGAAAACAGATGACAGAAGGTAATCAACAAGGCCGACAAAAGACCAGAGGGAAACCTCATCGAAAATCAACAGACGTTCCAATAATATTGGAAGGTACGAAGAGACTCGCGAACCAACGAGAACCACAACAAGCACCCCCTAAGCAAGGGACATGCAGGGACAACGATACGAAGTGGTTTAGGCATTGTATGTACAAGGCAATATATAAATTCATCAACGTGTGTTTCACACCTTGTATGAATGCACCTTACCTGAACATTCATTTTCTTTCCGAATAGTATCGCATCGTAAGAGCGAAAAGGGTAAGGAAAAGGGGGCAAAACACACCCCCAGGAACAACGGGACCAACGAACCCGAAGGAACATGGAACCGAACCCAGGGAGGGTATACCCGAAAGCAACAGGAACACAGAGAGGGAAGGAACAACCCCACTCTGAGGAACTGCCAGCCCCTCACCAAAGGTACAAGGACCCAAGAGGGGCAAACAGGGCCGAGGCCCCCCAGGCAAGCCCTCCCTAACCCCAGGAACCTCGACGACATGACCCGGGGCCGAGCCGCACCCCCAAAGCCCCAGCTTGACAAGGAAAAGCCGGGGCAGCCGTGCAAACACTAAGGAAGGGAGCCCACTGGTCAGACCCATACGGCACAGCTGGATGAACCAACTCGAATGCCTCCGCCGCCACCCCGGAAGAGGAAACCCCCGAGACCGCCCAAGTCTCAACCCTACCAGACCCCGCCCCAACCCCAAAACCCTCCTATGATTCGGAGCAGGAAGCAAGGGAGGAAGTGTGTAGAACAGAAGGGGAAGGACAAGGAGCAGAAGGAGCCAGAGCCGAAGCGACCCCCACCCCCAAGTCCGGACCCCAACCACCAAAACGGGGCAGCCTCGGGGCCGCAAACAACCAAGAGCGTTGCAGCAATCTACAACCAGCAAGCAACGCCGCAGCCGCCTGCACCCAATTAACATGACCAGTGGCCTGGGTGAAAGGGAGCACGTACCGACAACACTCACCGTACGACTCCGGGTCACGAAAACAATGACCCAACAGGCAGCATGGCAGAGGCACAACTGGTGAGTGTCACCCTGAGACAAGAGGACAGATCAACCGACAAACTCACAGGACGCAAGAAGGACTCCGGGGACACACCTAAAGGACCACGGAGCCCCCGTGGGGTTTTCCAGGGCGCTTAGCCGTTGGTACACGCTAAGGGAAGCCCAGGCAGGATACCGTGAACCAGCGCCCAATACTACCAACAAACTGCTAAAGCTGAACCCCCAAGACGTGTCCACTCACGGGGGCCAAGCAGGGAGTACCACCAACAGAAGGAATCGAAAGAAATCACCTAGAACAGGAATGGGGGACCACAAAGGCAGCCCCCCCCCCCACCCACCAGGCAAAAACAAAAGAAAAACCCCGCAAGAGGACAATGTACCCAGGCGGAACAGAGCCGGCTGCTGTTATGGTGAAAACTAGCTGTGCAGTACCCCGTGCCCCTACCAGTGACGAAAACTACCACCTACCCAGAGACAAACCAGGGCAACAAATCCCCAGACGACTCCAAAGGCGGCCCAGTACCGAGCAGTAAAGGACACAGCGGAGGTAGAACCCAAGGTGACTTGTGGAAGGTGGCCCCAAGCCCCAAGGGCAGTACTTACAGGGCACCTAGGGAAGATAGCCCTAGGTGCATGCAGCCCGAGTACCGTGGAATCTTACTCCTGGCTCACACCCCACCGGTAGAGACAGTCCACACCACAAGGCACAGAACTAAAACAAAAACCGGAGCCAGAGGCACTCGACCAGCCAGTAATTCCATCAGTCAAGAACTGCCAGTTGGATCGCCGGCGTGGAGGGTCTGGGGCTCCCCCTTCCCCCTCCCGGGGAGGGGGGGGGGGTTTCGCAGACGGTGGCGCGGCGACGTGATGACATCATGCTAGTTAGATAATTTTGTTTGGGGAGTTCTGTCCACTCGTTCAGCTTTCGGTAGCAATATTTTTACCAGAATCGGGGTTTGTTTTGGGGCGCCTACCTTTCTGGGTGCCTATCCCAGTCGATGGCAGACATGCCATCGACTGGGATAGGCACCCAGAAAGCTCCCAACCACACAGGGGTGTTTCGATAGGCCATTGCTCCTCATGCCTCTGTGAGGGGGCCAGGTTCAGGCTCGTGGTCCCAGGCAGGCAAGAACTCCTAGCACTTGACTGATGCCAAAAAGTTATACATATCCATTCAGCCTGGATAGCTCCGGGGAGCCGACGGGGGCTCCCCCTAGAAAAGCAGTACGAGGACATGTTTAGCACTCCAATAAACAACATGAAAGTGGAAGATTCAGACAATTTCTTTATGCGGGATATTCAAACCACTGTAAATATAACTGATATCAACACGAGCGCACTAGAGTTTGAAAGAGAAATTGAAAACATGCCCATGCACTCGGTCCCAGGTCCAGATTCATGGAATTCAATATTTATAAAAAAATGCAGTGCCGGTAGCACAGGCACTCAGTATAGTGTGGAGGAAGAGCTTGGACATGGGGGAGATACCAGATGCACTTAAAGTAGCAGACATAGCTCCTCTACACAAGGGTGGGAGCAAAGATTGGCAAAGAATTATAGACCAGTTGCACTAACATCACACATAATAAAAGTATTTGAGAGAGTGATTAGGAGTCAGGTCACCAATTTCATGGAGACCAATGACCTTCACAACCCAGGCCAACATGGATTTCGAGCAGGAAGATCGTGCCTCTCACAGCTACTTGAGCACTACGACAAAGTCACTGAGGCATTAGAAGAAAAACAGAATGCTGATGTGATATACACGGACTTCGCAAAGGCTTTCGATAAATGTGACCATGGCGTGATAGCACATAAAATGAAGTCAATGGGAATAACCGGTAAAGTAGGATGCTGGATACTCAGTTTTCTGTCAAACAGGACTCAGGAAGCAATGGCCAACCATATAAAATCTAGTCCGAGTGCAGTTAAAAGCTCTGTACCTCAGGGTACAGTCCTTGCACCTCTGCTTTTCCTTATTCTCATATCAGATATAGACAAAAATACAAGTCACAGCTTCGTATCATCCTTTGCAGATGACACAAAAATCAGTATGAAAATTACCTCGGCTGAAGACATTGAAAAACATCAAGCTGATATTAATAAAGTTTTCGACTGGGCATCAGAAAATAACAAGATGTTTAACAGTGATAAATTCCAGATACTCAGGTACGGTAAAAATGAGGACCTTAAACATAATACAGGGTACAAAACACAATCAAATGTACCCATAGTAGGAAAACAGCATGTAAAGGATTTGGGAATTATGATGTCTGACGACCTAGCGTTTAGGGAGCATAACCAAGTAAATATTGCGTCAGCCAGAAAAATGATAGGATGGATTACGAGAACTTTCAAATCCAGGGATCTCATCACAATGGTTGTACTCTTCAAGTCACTTGTGTTATCCCATCTTGAGTACTGCTCAGTATTCACTTTCCCCTTCAGAGTAGGAGAGATTGCTGAAATAGAGGGAATACAGAGAATATATACGACACGCATAGACGTGATAAAGCACCTAAATTATTGGGATCGTCTCAAAGCCTCCAAATGTACTCACTAGAAAGAAGGCGAGAGAGATATCAAATAATATACACCTGGAAGATACTGGAGGGCCAAGTACCAAATCTACACAGTAAAATAACAACATACTGGAGTGAACGATATGGAAGAAAATGCAGAGTAGAACCAGTGAAGAGCAGGGGTGCCATAGGCACAATTAGAGAACACTGTAAAAACATCAGAGGTCCACGGTTGTTCAACGTCCTCCCAGCGAGCATAAGAAATATTGCTGGAACAACCGTGGACATCTTTAAGAGGAAACTAGATTTATTCCTCCAAGGAGTGCCGGACCAACTGGGCTGTGGTGGGAATGTGGGCCTGCGGGCCGCTCCAAGCAACAGCCTAGTGGGACCAAACTCTCACAAGTCAAGCCTGGCCTCGGGCCGGGCTNACAAGCAGCATGACGGAGGCAAAACAGATGATTGTTACCCTGAGACAAGGGATACAAACACCCTTCAAACTCGTATAATGCAAGAGGGGGACTCGTGAAGCCATATCCATAGTAACCCCAGCCCCGATGGGGCTTTCCAGGGGCCCGCAGGGAAATGTGTCCCTACTGGAAGCCCAGGCACTGGTACTTCAAAGCTGGTCAAACCCTGTCAATAACTGGGCAACTGACCCCTGTGAAACATGTAACCTTGGGGGCCCAGAGGAGGACCACCAAAAGAAACTTAGGTGTACCTAATCAGAAGCCAGGCAGCCCTCCACCAGTCAGAAAAGAACTCGAAAAGAAATAAAAACAAAACCCCGAAAGCACACCACAACAACAGGAGACGAGAGAAACATGGCTGCTGCTAGGTATACGAGCTGCTCAGCACTGTGCGCCACAACCAACTACAAACACTCCCTACCCAGGGCCAAATGAAAGCACCAAGACCCCCATTGACCCAAAGGGCGAGGTCAATGCCAAGCGACAGCAACCCCTACGGAAGTGAGAACCCAAAAACCCCAGGGAAGATAACCTTAAGACCCAAGGGAAGTACTTACAGGGCACCTAGGGATCAGAACTCTAAGCGCATGCAGCTCGAAGTACAGCTTTCTCCTAGCCACTGCACCATCCACACAGCAGACACAACTGCAAAGGCAAAATCCTGAAAGGAGATTGAGGCCAGAGGTAATGTCAGCCCCAGTTGGCTTCAGTCGACGAACTGGTGGGCAAGCAGCGGCTCTGGTGAGCAGAGCTGCTCATTCGCCTTCCCCCCCCATCTTTCTGGAAAGGGAAGGAGGCGACTGAGCAGCAGCCAACGCGATGACGTTTTGCTTGTTGCATTGTTTTTCTTCGCGGGAGTTCTTGGGCTCTGTTCGAACTTAGGTTACAATTTTCTACCAGTTTATTTGGTCTAATTTGGGGATGCCTACTAAATTACCACCTAATAGGGATGCCTACTTATTCTCATATCTGATATAGACAAAAATACAAGTCACAGCTTCGTATCGTCCTTTGCAGATGACACAAAATCAGCATGAAAATTACCTCTGCTGAAGACATTCAAAATCTACAAGCAGATATTAACAAAGTTTTCGATTGGGCAGCAGAAAATACATGTAACACAATGTTTAATAACGATAAATTCCAGGTACTCAGGTACGGCAAAAATGAGGATCTGAAACATAATATAGGGTACAAAACACAATCGAATCTGCTCATAGTAGGAAAATAGCATGTCAAAGATTTGGCAATGATGATGTCCGATGACCTAACGTTTAGGGAGCATAACCTAGCAAATATTACATCAGCCAGAAAAATGATAGGATGGATTACGAGAACTTTCAAATCCAGGGATCCCATCACAATGGTTGCACTTTTCAAATCACTTGTGCTGTCCCGTCTTGAGTACTGCTCGGTACTCACTTCCCCCTTCAGAGCAGGAGAGATTGCTGAAATAGAGGGAATACAGAGAACATATACGGCACGCACACACACGATAAAGCACCTAAATAACTGGAATCTTCTCAAAGCTCTCCAAATGTACTCACTAGAAAGGAGAGGAAAGAGATATCAAATAATATACATGTGGAAAATACTGGAGAGCCATGCCCCAAATCTACACAGTAAAATAACCACATGCTGGAGTGAACGATATGAAAGAAAATGCAGAATATAACCAATGAAGAGCAGAGGTGACATAGAAACAATCAGAGAACACTGTATAAACATCAGAGGTCTGCGGTTGTTCAACGTCAGACATATTGACAACCGTTAAACAGACGGTTGTTTGATGGCAGACATAAAATGCCTCCAACCACATGTGGGGTTTTTATAGGCCATTGCTCCTCATGCCTCTCTGAGCAGGCCAGGTTTTGGCTTGTGGTCCCTGGTAGGCCTAGAACTCCATGTGCTCTGACTGATGCCAGGGGTCTAATACATTCATATCAGCCCGGATAGCTGCAGGGAGCCGAAGGGGCTCCCCCCCCCCAGAAAATACACTAGCTTATTCAAAATGCATACAACATAGGGACATGGGAATAAAGTTTAGGACTGCTGAGGGTCAAGACAAAGGCAGTCGTAAAAAGACAAAAAGGTTTACCTGGTATTGTAATCAATAATTGGATTTTCAGGCTTCACTAAATGCTCATAGACTGTCTCTCCCTCCGTGTTGATGACTGTTATGCGGGTGAGCTCGTTGCCAGCCGTAGTGTAGCACATCTCACAATCTTAAAACAACAACACTCTCAGTTATGTGAACCAATCACAAGCACAACAAAAAATAAAGAAAACTCAAAGACAAATTCTACAATATATAAGGCAAGTAAAGGAATAAAACACCTTCAAGTCCCTCTAGATATCTTTCCTCAAGTGTTTCATCAGGAACACCTGTACTTTATGGTGGAATATGAACTGTTTATCATGTGCTCACTATCACTCATATTGAGCTCCACCTCACTCACTGTTGACACTCATATAGAGCTCCACCTCACTCACTGTTGACACTCATATAGAGCTCCACCTCACTCACTGTTGACACTCATATAGAGCTACACCTGACTCACTGTTGACACTTATATAGAGCTACACCTGACTCACTGTTGACACTCATATAGAGCTCCACCTCACTGTTGACACTCATATAGAGCTCCACCTCACTCACTGTTGACACTTATATAGAGCTACACCTGACTCACTGTTGACACTCATATAGAGCTCCACCTCACTCACTGTTGACACTCATATAGAGCTCCACCTCACTGTTGACACTCATATAGAGCTCCACCTCAATCCTGTTGACACTCATATAGAGCTCCACCTCACTCACTGTTGACACTCATATAGAGCTCCACCTCACTGTTGACACTCATATAGAGCTCCACCTCAATCCTGTTGACACTCATATAGAGCTCCACCTCACTCACTGTTGACACTCATATAGAGCTCCACCTCACTCACTGTTGACACTCATATAGAGCTCCACCTCACTCACTGTTGACACTCATATAGAGCTCCACCTCACTCACTGTTGACACCCATATAGAGCTCCACCTCACTCACTGTTGACACTCATATAGAGCTACACATATTTACAAGTTAGGTACAGTGGCTACCTTGCTCTCGTACACTTACTGTATTTACAAGTTAGGTACAGTGGCTACCTAGCCTCACACATCTCATACACTTCAAGTTTCCTCTCAATGAGAAAATCAGTAGGAGCAGTGAGGAGCTTTCGAACCTATGGTTTGCGTACTCCCAAGCACACATCTTAGACCACTACAACACAACATGGTAAAAGCATTTCAGCCCTGGATTCAACTGAATCCTCTAAGGTTGCTGAGGCTTCCACTGAAGCCAGAAATCAGGGTTTCACGTAAGGCCCCCATGTTGGGTTTGCCGTCTAGGAATTGTACCTCCAGCACTTCCCTCCAAATGCACAAAGAAATCACATTAATGTGATTTGTCAATGATAAAATCAGTAGGAGCAGTGAGGAGGAGAGAGGACTCATTGCAACCTTGAGGATTCAGTTGAATGCCAGGTTACAATGCTTTAACCATGCCGTGATGTAATGGTCTAAGGCGCGTGCTTGGCAGTACCCTGAGCAGTTGAATACCAGGTTACAATGCTTTAACCATGCCGTGATGTAATGGTCTAAGGTGCGTGCTTGGCAGTACCCTGAGCAGTTGAATACCAGGTTACAATGCTTTAACCATGCCGTGATGTAATGGTCTAAGGCGCGTGCTTGGCAGTACCCTGAGCAGTTGAATACCAGGTTACAATGCTTTAACCATGCCGTGATGTAATGGTCTAAGGCGCGTGCTTGGCAGTACCCTGAGCAGTTGAATACCAGGTTACAATGCTTTAACCATGCCGTGATGTAATGGTCTAAGGTGCGTGCTTGGCAGTACCCTGAGCATAGGTTCCATTCCTCCTTATGGCTCCTCTTGACTTCTTTGTGTATTTCCTATCAACGTAAATACTCGACTGTCAGCTACTCAGAAAAACAATTTGTTTCAATAAGAACAGTGGTAAATGTTTTGAATATGTTTGGAAGACATTAAGAAAGCTGAATGTAACTGTAGAACATGGAATACACACAGTGATTTAACTAATCATGAAATTAGTACAAAATTTTTAACTGAAATTCAACAAATTGAAGGAAACTAAGTGTTTGGTAAACGAAAGGAGTTTACGGTGATGCATATGCTGGGGAATTACTCATATCTTATCTACCCGCAAAACAACTCGTTGAAGCATTTGTCAAAAGAACAGTTTTATAATATTTGTTAAAACAAGAGAGTTTTTATCGAGAGAGAGCCAGTGTATAAATGGTAGCAATTGTCGGGGGGGGGGGTGACTTGAGTAAGCCAACACCCGTAACCACTAAGCCAGGCCACCAATGTGTGAGTACCAGCATCTGGTCAACTGGTGCCTATAACACTTTGCATATTAGTGGCTTTATTTCATATATAATTTATCTACCAACGAATAAATCACTGTTCCATGTTTCAATGAATATTGTATAAATCAAAACTAATATTATGAATGTATTATATATTAAGTAAACGAGTCCTAAGCTGTGCATGTAAGAGTAATATCAGGAAAGAGGGTTAAGAGGAATGAAGAGCCTTAACATGATCATTGCTCATACCACCTGCCACATGCATGACCATTACAGACAACAAATTATTCACAGCAACCCAAGAAAAGCCATGAAAACAGGCTGTTCGTGCTGCTGTCAAACTGCATCTCTTCCCGTCCCATTTCTCCACCCAGCGATTTCACCGAGACATTATCCTTCCCTACAAACTATCTATATAAATCCCAAGAGCTTCCAACACATCTCTCTCTCTCTCTCTCTCCACAATTATTTCAATTCCTTTCTCTCTCTGTATTGCCATTACTTTGCTTTTATATATACAGCTGCATTCAGTCTCATACTCACATACCAAGTAAACTTTCAACACAGTATTTAAGTTTCTACTAGAATGCCTGCATCTCCAGCATACATCAACATTAACATACTCCATATACTGGCTACTCTCATAACCTTCTTTATTTAACAATTATTGAAAATGAAAACAGCAAGAAGGATAAAATCCTTCACTAATACTCGGTTGAATAACTACTCAAAATCTCTCGCAAATAAATTTTAGTATACGATGACAAATGTCAATTATGAAATAATTGATAAAAACATTGCCAACTAAATAAGAAGGCACATCTATTGAATACCTAAGGCATATACTCCATGGTCATTTCCTCTGGTGTCTTTGGGAAGAGTTCTGACGTAACCACGCAGGTCGTTAGGATTATAGTTCTGGGAAACGTGTGTGGTGGCCTGACAACATCCTTCAGATTCCAGATCTCCTCCACAACAGGAATAGCGCGCCTCAAAGCCGCTGTAAGTTCTGCGTTTGTAAGCACGACCCCAGTGATGAACGCAGGGACCCGTACACTTGGGAAATCCCCATTTGTCAACCATGTAGAGAACAGAACAACGGTCACAATAACGTTCAACAGAACTTGGACTCACTTTCTTGCGGGTGTCAATCTGCATTGAGAAAACATCATTAATTAACCCATTCCATAATATAGGAAGGATTTACCAACATTAACTAAACAAGTGGACCACAGCATTATTGAATACTTATTGTAAACTTATAAACATGTAAAATACTTTAAATGTTCTATATAGCATTGCAATTATATAAACATATACTGTACAAGTTTTAAGTTAGGCAAGCTGCTGTTATCATTGAATTAATAGACCACATTTTCATGGATTACTACTGAATAAAGACAAATCAGAGCCAGCTACAATTATCATTTTATTTTAGACATTGACTGATAAATAGAAAATGGAGTACTATATTATAGCATACAGTACAATCATGCATGTTTGGTTCTAATATTTTTCCCTGCCAGAAAGGAGGAGCCAGCTGCAACCACCACTAGGGCCAAAAGAACAAAACCCTCATAACTGGGGAAGAGCATGAAGCTGCCAAACCCTATAAACTAAGACAAAGGAAACCAAAAATAAAGCATTGAAGAAGCAATCCCAAACTGAAGAGGACATGGTGAAATGAGGAGAAGAAAGAAATTAAAGAACATTGTCCAAAGAGCAAGCAGGCTCAGGTGACGCATGAGCAGGTCAGAGGTGAGACAAGGTGTGAGACAGCCTGTGAAATGGAGCAGCGGCAGTATCGACATTCTAATATAGGCTTCACTAGCTCCGCAAGTGCCACACGATTTTAGCCAACAGTATTTGGCATAGGACGTCGATCAAGAAAGAGACAGAAAAGAAAGACGAGCACCACTTGGCAAAAAGAGTGCCAAGAAACCACACACTGCCATCTCGAGGAACCTCGTAGGTGGGACGCCATTAATTGCCTTATACAGTGGTGCCTCAATTAACGAATTTAATCCGTTTCAGCACCGAGCTCGTCATGTGAAACGCTCGTCTTGCAAAACAACAACAACGTTGTTGTTGGAGGCATCCGAGAACCAGCAGGAACGCTAGAAAGCACCATGTGGTTTGCTCGTTAATGAAGCTAAAGCTCGTCAATCGAGATAAATTTTCTGCGAGAGGCTCGCGCATTACTCGAAATGCTCATAACTGGAGTTGCTCGTCACTCGAGGTTCCTCTGTATACGATGATGTCAGAAATAGCAGATGCATAGAGTGAAGGTCAAACCAGCAAGGCATGTCATTAGGCTGGCCCTCTGTAAGAGGCAGAGACACAGGAAAACAACAAAGGCCACCAGGGAGCCAAAAGGTGAGCCCTCCCCAATTTGGACTCCAACCTGGACAGAATCCAGAGCAACAGCCAGACTGGGAGAAAGAGGTAAAAGGAACCCTCACTGTAACCAGTCTAGCTGAAAGGCATCCACCACAAGAGCCTCGCAATCATGGAATGGAACCTCGTACAGTGGAGGGTGCCGAGACCAGGTGGACGCGAACCAATCTGTGGCCCCTAAATGTCTGACAAAGCCACAGGAAGGAAACGGCATCAACAGCCCACTCTATGGAAACAGGAAGGAAATGGGACAGACCGTCAGCAAGGACGTTGGACACTCCCTGCACATGAACTGCATGGAGAACCAAACCCTGAGAAGCCAGAAGAGGAGCAATCTGTAGGGTCCAGCTCCAAAGAAGCAGGCACCAAATTGAACCCATCAGATTGAGACAATGAACCATGGGGGAACAGTCCGAATGGAGCCAGAGGATGGAGCCCAATGGAATCCAAACCCTCTGCAGTGCATGCCACACAGCCGCAAACTCTCCGACAGCAATGTGCACCCAGGAAAGTAGAGGGGACCATTGCCCCTGACCAGCTTGATGAGTGCTGGTCACAAAGGGCCAACTGAGAGATGAGGCATCTGTGAAAACATTAAGCGAGGGTGGAGGAAGGCGCGAGGGAACTGAATCGCTAAAAAACCTGAAGAGGAAACTAGTAACACGGCAGCTGGTGCTGAGCACACAGGGTCTGCACCCAACAAACCAGGCAGTGGCGAATGAGGCTGCCTTGGAGGGACCAGAACAACCTCTGAGGCTAAACTCTGCCAACGGTAAACAAGGCAGGCAAAATTGCGGCTCCCGCAGAGCCACCCAAGCAGCTGCTGAGTCGCCTTGTTACGAACTCGTCACCCTTGTCAGGGGGTAGAGTGGCAGTTACAGCGCCATCTACGAGTCCACACCCGAACTGCCCCGGAATCGCACATAATATGGACAATGCCATCTGGTGGTGACTATCTAAAACTTGCAAATGGCTAAAGATTCCTGCTTGGGTCAGCCAGAGGGGTCGTTGTGAGTGACCTCTGGTGAGGTGACGCGTCAAGACCAGCGCCACCTAGTGTGTGCTACAGAGCACAATGTCAACTCCCCAGTGGGTTAGTAGTATTTCCTAGTTCTCCAGTATCGGCAAGGTCATTGATGATGTTTTGTGTCCACAGAGGTGACGTCTGGGGGCAGCGGTACTGGAGACGGCAGTTCATCTTGGGCAGTCCACGGTCTCCCCACATGGTCCTGGAAACGGCCAAGTAAGCCGCCGCCGATGAAGCAGTGTGGTAGCTGCTAGTGCTTTAGTGTTGAAAAGGATCAACGTACCTTTGAGACTGGCTTAGGGGAGAGACTGACGACAGGGAGGTGCCTGTTGAGTAGTGCTGCTAGCTGGTCGCTAGAGACTGCTGCCAGGGGATCGCTACCCCTGTATTGTGACCCCGCTCTACGTGTAATTACCTAAGTGTAGTTACAGGATGGGAGCTACGCTGGGAAGGTGTCCCATCTTCCCTGCACTCTTTGTCATATAACGCTTTGAAACTACTGACGGTCTTGGCCTCCACCACCTTCTCCCCTAACTTGTTCCAACCGTCTACCACTCTGTTTGCGAAAGTGAATTTTCTTATATTTCTTCGACATCTGTGTTTAGCTAGTTTATATCTATGACCTCTTGTTCTTAACCCTTAAATGGCGCATAGCTATATACCATTTGACATCCACAGGCGCATAAAAAAAAAAAAAAAAAAAAAAAAAAAAAAAAAAAAAAAAAAAAAAAAAAAAAAAAAAAAAAAAAAAAAAAATTCTTCCTAACCTGTTAATTTGTGTTCACTGATCACGGGAAAAATAATAAAAAAATCGTAAGTTGAATATATTGGCCGCTATAGGGCAGGGAAGTCTGGCACAAAACAGGCGCTCACTCAGCATGCGTCCCAGGCGGTCTGTTGATCGCCAGCTGTCAGGCCGGAGTTGCCACAAAGAGATAATTGCCTAATTATTTCAATGTCTCTGATTGATTTTTCGTAGTTTTTTTGCTGTAATATTATTCAATAGTGTGTAGTGTGATATATTTATATAATGAAATGGGTGAATCATCGCTGTGCTCAAAAATATGGTGTGCTTATTGTTGATTCAATTATGTTCATCAAACAGTGAACAAATACTTTGTCGGTTATTACACTATATACACAGGTTATATATAAGTATCTGCATGTTTTGTTCAACATAACGAACCACTAAGTTGCTATTATGAGTCAAAAAGTAACGAGGAGTGACCGCCGTGTACCAGCCAGCCACTCACGCCCTCCCTCAAGTCATCTGACTCACCCACATTCTCCTCCCACAATACTGTTTTTGCTTTTATTCACTATATACAGACGCTATATATAAGTATCTACATTCGTGTTCACCATAACGAACCACTAAGTTGGTATGCTGAGTGGCAGTGGCAGCCCGCCACTGGCTGCCACTCCCTCATTCCCTCACCTCACCTGACTTGCCACCATTTTCCACTCACCATACTGTTTGTGCTTTTATATACAGACGTTATATATAAGTATTTACATGTTTTGTTCACCATAACTGTACATCTAAGCTTGTATGGTGAGTAAAGCACAAAGACGTGGGACCTCACAGTCAGCTGATGGCTACCGCCCTCAAGGCCAGACGCACTAATATTTCTCCTCCAACAATACTGCTTGTGGTGTTATTACGCTATATACACACATTATATATAAATATCTACCGGTTTTATTCACCATGCTTGTACAAGTAAACTGGTATGGTGCCCAAAGACCATAGTGGTCACCAGTAAACAACACGATAATTCCTGCAGACGACGCTCCTCTCACCAAAATGGCTGCTCCCAACCTCCTACTCTTGCTGTTTATACCCTCTATACACACGTTATATATAAGTATCTACATTTGTGTTCACCATAGCGAACCACTAAGCTGGTATGGTGAGTGCAGTCAATAAAAGGTGGCCACACACAGTCAGATAACAACGCCACCACCCTCCCTCCCACAGCATTACTCCTCCCTCCATGGAGCACAGCGCTAAATATCATCACAATCCTCTTATTATCAGACCCATGGTCAGTTTTATCACAGTCAGGGGTCTTCTGTAATAATATTATCGCTACATAATAGCATGAACAAGTATATTATGGCATTTTTAGGCGATGCTGTGGTCACAAGCTGAACAGCAGTGCTGTGAGCTCATGCTGCGTGCGTCAGGCTTGGTAGCTTACTCGATACTGAGGCACCTAACACCCGGGAGTTTGGCCCACGATTTTTTTAAAAATGGCGCTGTTTACAAGAGCCCTGATGAAGGTGTGGTGAACCCCGTGTATCCGCGGGCCGTTTAAATCTTGCGTAGTACTCCAACGCATCATATGATGCGACGCGCAATTTACTGCACGTCGGTCAAAGCATCATATGATGCGATGCGCAATTGAAGGGTTAAAGTTCCAGGTCTCAGGAAATCTTCCTTATCGATTTTATCAATTCCTGTTAGTATTTTGTATGTAGTGATCATATCACCTCTTTTTCTTGTCTTCTAGTTTTGGCATATTTAATGCCTCCAACCTCTCCTCGTAGCTCTTGCCCTTCAGTTCTGGGAGCCACTTAGTAGCATGTCTTTGCACCTTTTCCAGTTTGTTGATGTGCTTCTTAAGATATGGGCACCACACAACCGCTGCATATTCTAGCTTTGGCCTAACAAAAGTCATGACTGAGGTACGCTGCCAGCGAGTAGCTGGAGAGCGGTCGTGGGGGTACAGGCACCTCATGACACTGTCAGTGGGCTGGCCCACGTACAGGTGAACTCACCGGTGTTCTTCCCAGTAAGGTTGGATACGCTACTGGACAGTGAAGAAATACTGGGGATTGATGAACTCTGCACGTGAACACGTTTGATATCCTGAGTGAAAGGATTGTACATAGGTGTAGTAATAGCCTATCTGTCCTTTATATATTATTTATGGTGACAGTGCATATATATATATATATATATACTTAACAGTGGTGGAAAGATATTTAATACATTGACGAAAGGAACAGTGTTTTGTTCATCCCCTCCCTTTTTTCATGCACTACATAGCCACTTTCTTGAAAGCATACTACCGACTTGGGGTCGGATACTATCATTTTGGTTCTACCATCAAAGAACCCGGTTACGACCTATAGTGGCCGCAACACACCTCAAGCCAACTCAATACCAACAGACGGTGCCACTGCAGCCGTGTCAAGGCTGCTGGAGGCAGGACGAGAGAAACCGACCAAGAGTCTCAAACGAGGCTCAACAAAAACTGAACGTGGGACGGAACCAACTGGAACTTCAATTAGTTCACAAGGAATCTGAACCTGGCAAGCTGGGAAAGAACTAGATTCTTGGCTAGCAGACACGAGGACTGGCTGGGAGCCCAAACCAGCCAGTCGTCGAGATAGGCCAAGACCTGAACACCCAACAACTGAAGACGGGCCACGACGATCTGAGCCAAGCATGCAAGTCCAAAAAAGAAGGACCTGAAAGAAGTAGGCCTGAAATAGAGGGAATACAGAGAACATATACGGCACGCATAGACGAGATAAAGCACCTAAATTATTGGGATCGTCTCAAAGCTCTCCAAATGTACTCTCTAGAAAGGAGACGAGAGAGATACCTTACCTTGATACCTTGAGGTGCTTCCGGGGCTTATCGTCCCCGCGGCCCGGTCATCGACCAGGCCTCCTGGTTGCTGGACTGATCAACCAGGCTGTTGGACGCGGCTGCTCGCAGCCTGACGTATGAGTCACAGCCTGGTTGATCAGGTATCCTTTGGAGGTGCTTATCCAGTTCTCTCTTGAACACTGTGAGGGGTTTGCCAGTTATGTCCCTTATGTGTAGTGGAAGCGTGTTGAACAGTCTCGGGCCTCTGATGTTGATAGAGTTCTCTCTCAGAGTACCAGTTGCACCTCTGCTTTTCAACAGGGGTATTCTGCACATCCTGCCATGTCTTCTGGTCTCATGTGATGTTATTTCTGTGTGCAGGTTTGGGACCAGCCCCTCTAATATTTTCCACGTGTAAATTATTATGTATCTCTCCCGCCTGCGCTCAAGGGAATACAGATTTAGGCTCTTAAGTCGGTCCCAATAGTTTAGATGTTTTACCGAGTGGATTCTAGCAGTAAAGGACCTCTGCACGCTCTCCAGGTCAGCAATTTCACCAGCAGTGAAAGGGGCTGTCATTGTGCAGCAGTACTCCACTCTAGAGAGCACAAGCGTTTTGAAAAGTGTCATCATCGGTATAGCATCTCTAGTGTGAAAAGTTCTTGTTATCCAACCTGTCATTTTTCTTGCAATTGTGACGGCTACTTTATTGTGTTCTTTAAAGGTAAGGTCTTCCGACATGAGTACACCCAGATCCTTTACATTGCCTTTTCGTTCTATGTTATGATTTGCCTGAGTTTTATACGTGGTTTCCGTTTTTATATTTTCATTTTTTTCCATAGCGCATGAGCTGGAACTTGTCTTCGTTAAACACCATATTATTTTCTGTAGCCCATAGAAAGACCTGATCTACATCTGACTGGAGGTTCGCCGTGTCCTCTATGTTGCCTACTCTCATGAAGATCCTAGTGTCATCTGCAAAGGATGATACAGTGCTATAGGTTGTGCTCTTGTCTATGTCCGATATGAGGATGAGAAAAAGTACTGGAGCAAGCACAGTACCCTGGGGGACTGAGCTCTTAACGGTTGACGGGTTGGATTTTATTTTGTTGACTATTACACATTGGGTTCTGTTGGTCAGGAAATTGTAGATCCATCTGCCTACTTTTCCGGTAATTCCTTTTGAGCGCATTTTATGGGCAATAACACCATGGTCACATTTATCAAAAGCTTTTGCGAAATCTGTGTAAATTACGTCAGCGTTTTGTTTGTCTTCCATAGCATCTAATGCCATATCATAGTGGTCCAGCAACTGCGACAGGCAAGAGCGCCCTGTTCTGAAACCATGTTGTCCGGGGTTATGGAGATGCTGTGATTCCATGTATTTTGTGATCTTTTGATCTGATATTTTATCATCTGATCTGATGTGATCTGATATTTTGAGATACCAAATAATATAAACATGGAAAATACTGGAGGGCCAGGTCCCAAATCTGCACAGTAAAATAACAACGTACTGGAGTGAACGATATGGAAGAAAATGCAAGATTGATCCAGTGAAGGGCAGAGGTGCCATAGGCACAATCAGAGAGCACTGTATAAACATCAGAGGTCCGCGGTTGTTCAACGTCCTCCCAGCGACTATGAGAAATATTGCCGGAACAACCGTGGACATCTTCAAGAGAAAACTGGACTGCTTTCTAAGAGAAGTTCCGGACCAGCCGGGCTGTGGTGGGTATGTGGGCCTGCGGGCCGCTCCAAGCAACAGCCTGGTGGACCAAGCTCTCACAAGTCAAGCCTGGCCTCAGGCCGGGCTTGGGGAGTAGAAGAACTTCCAGAACCCCATCAACCAGGTCTCAACCAGGTAAGCCCCCACAACAAAACCCAACCCATCTCTGAACCTCGGATTTATTGGGATGTGCCAATAAGCATCCCGGAGATCCAGGGAAATCATCAAGTATCTGCAATGAACTGTCACTCGTTACTTGTGCTTCTGGCCGCTGGTAGTCACACACAGTTACAAATGCAACTGATTAGACCTAGAGTATTAGAATGGAGCAATTTCTGTGAAATAGCTTTACAGAGCCACTAGGAGAGCCCCCTGCATATGGTGGTGCTCTCCTAGTGGCTATTAGGATATTGAGCAGCCTAGGGAGTTAAGGCTTCACGTTCACATATTACTCCCACAAAATAAGTACAACTTAAAATGTATAATTGCTGACAAAATCAATAACTAACAAGTCACCAGTGTTTGAACATCTTTCCTAAGCAACCCATTCCTTGCCATATACAACAAAATGTTAAGTATACCAATAAACAGAAATAAGGTTGTAGTATAAGTGAGACAAAAGGCTCATACCGTCTTTATAATGGCCTTGCCCTTCTCCTCGGGATCAGGATGTGGGTAACCATTCTGGTCAAGGAGCTCAGCCGACAGCAAATACTTTAACAAAAGCTTGTAGAATGCTTCTCCTAGTCATACATGGGAACACAACATTAATCAATTTATACACATTCAACTGTGAAATGTTATTGTTTGAAATTTTTAGATAGTTCAGTTAAAAAAAAGATTAACATACATGAAATCACTATAAACTGTAATTCTTTATAAAGAGGCATTTAAGGTTTATAACATTTATAACGCTCAAATTGGCAGTATGCTATATCAACAGGTCACTTTTCAAAGAACATTTATAACGCTCAAATTGGCAGTATGCTATATCAAAAGGTCACCTTTCAAAGTTATAACACTGAAGAAGGATAAGGACTTTCAAACTGACCTTTCAGACACTCTTGGATATCAGATGTATTCTTTTTGGGTTTCTCAATGCTCCAGGAACCTCTCTGTCCTCCTCCTGCCAACACTGTGAAGTGAGACAACCTCACGTGGTTGGGGTTAGTAGGATGGCACTTTGTAACTTTGGACTGTGACGGAGCACTCGAGGTTGACGGATTTACACATGATGATGCTTCTTCAACACACAAACTTTCAGCAACTGCAAAAAAAAAAAAAAAAGCTTTAAATGTAATAATATGCCTTTTTCTTGAGGAGTCCCTGTGGGTTCCCGAAGCTATCTTGCCGAGACTGATTCATACTACAAGTCACATCAGTCACGAAAGTTGAATTTGGCCTTTCAGGGACCAGAGCCAGAATTTGGCCCTTCACAGCAGCACTGGGAGCACGTGATAATCTGTCCCTCCCCCCCCATCCCACCGGAAAAACTCTCCAGAAAGCCAGCGAAGCTTTACAAGCAACTGGAGAGTTGATAAAAAATTAAGTCTCAAAACCACCAAACAACTCTGCAAACCATTCACACACAACAAGGGATTCACAAAACAAGCTTGAAACTCGTTAGTATCGATTACCACCAGCAGGCGGCCAACCGCAGGGAAGAACACTAAAGAGGTAAGCCTGGTGCCCCACAACAAAATCTAGCCAGGGATGTATAGGGACACGCCAATAATCATCCTTGAGGTCCAAGAACACCATCCAAGATGCGGCCTGTGATAGCAGGTGAGCTTGGGGCCAAAGTGGCCTTGTGGATGTTCGGATAAGGAATTAAGTTAAGGTGCTTAACCCAGAAAGATCGAGGATGTACTGTAGATCTGCAGTGTCGTTTTGGGACCGAGAAGAACTCGGACACTCACAGAAGGGACGTGGTCACCTTGACCACATCAACCAACACAATGACACAAAGCAATGCCAGGGAGGACTCCTGACTCGAAAGACTCGACCCCAAGAATCAACTCTACTGCGGCTGCAGGAAAAGAAAAAAATAAACATGTTGAATGAAATGAAACATCATGTTCTGGGCGAGCCCCGGAGGTTCCCTGAAGCTATCCAAACTGACATGTGCCTTATTAGCTTGGTGTCATTAGTCCCAGAAGTTCTTCATGCCTACCAGGGACCACAAGCCCCTGAGGGGGACCTGGTCCCCCTCAGAGAGGCACAGGGAACAATGGCCATTATGAGCATTCTACATTTAGAGTATGTCATGTCTGCCACCCACCAGGGAGGACACCCAGAAAGTTAGGTGAAACAATACAAACCCCAACTGGTAAAAATTGCAACCTACATCCAAAAAGAGCCAAAGAGCTCCCCCCTCCCCAAAAGAAAAACAAGCAAATCGTCCCCAACTAGCGCGCCCGCTCAGGTGAACCAGTGGCCCACCACCCTGGTTCGTAGAATGATGAAAACCGCCAACCGGAAGGAGGGAGGAGGGGGAGAGTGGCAGGCAGAGAGCCTCTGGGGCTTGCCCAGGCTCAATCTCAATCTTAGGGCTTCATCTCCGGAGTTCAAGATGAAGACGAGACTCCAGGCCACAACAGACGTCCCAAGGCCACAAAAGATCGGAGAGGGCATGGAACATTCACAAGATATCTGGTGGCCAGGACTCTGTTCGATTACCAAAATCCCCGTGCCCAAATGGCAACCCAAGACATATTCCCAAAGACAGCAGCGAGAGCCGCATATGTCCTCACATCATGGGCAGGCTGTCTAGCCATCACAGTCTGGCTAGACTTGATAATCCTGCGGACAACCTTAAAGGCACGAGCCCTGGAACAGGAGACTTGGAAACCAACCCAGTGCGCGTCCACTGTTACCGAAGCAGTGGCACTCTGGTAGCGATGTAAAACTGAACCCGTATATAAAACATGATGCACCCCCTACCGAACAAACCAAGCATCAATCACCCACAGACCCCTCCGGAAGCCCGCCGTCTCATTCTTCGCCAGAAAAGAAGAAAGCTGAAAACAAACAAAACGACCACCAAGACCAAAGGAGCAAAACCCCTTGCGCCGGAGAAGAGCATGAAGCTCCCCAACCTGACCCCCAGAGGCCAAAACCAACAAAGCAAGGCTTTCAGAAAACAATCCTGAACGGAAGGGGCCACAACAAACCGAGAGGAGGAAAGGAGAGAGAGCACCCTGCTCTCTCTTCTTTCCTTTCTATGTTATTACCAGCACAGAGTGGCTGTGCTGGTGAAAGAGCACCTGAAGTTAAGAGTTTTTTGATAGCTCACAAAATGAGGTCAATGGGAATAACTGGAAAAGTAGGACGCTGGATACTCAATTTCCTGTCGAACAGAACACAAAGAGTAACAGTCAATCAGATAAAATCGAATCCAAGCGATGTTAAAAGCTCTGTACCTCAAGGTACAGTCCTTGCACCACTACTGTTCCTTATTCTCATATCTGATATAGACAAAAATACACGTCACAGCTTCGTGTCGTCCTTTGCAGATGACACAAAAATCAGCATGAAAATTACCTCTGCTGAAGACATTGAAAACTACAAGCAGATGTCAACAAAGTTTTCGATTGGGCAGCAGAAAATAACATGATGTTTAACAGTGATAAATTTCAGGTACTCAGGTACGGCAAAAATGAGGATCTGAAACATAATACAGGGTACAAAACCAATCGAATCTTCCCATAGTAGAAAAACAGCATGTCAAGGATTTGGGAATAATGATGTCCGACGATCTAACGTTTAGGGAGCATAACCAAGCAAATATTGCATCAGCCAGAAAAATGATCGGATGGATTACGAGAACTTTCAAATCCAGGGATCCCATCACATGGTTGTACTCTTCAAGTCACTTGTGTTTGTCCCGTCTCGAGTACTGCTCAGTACTCACTTCCCCCTTCAGAGCAGGAGAGATTGCTGAAATAGAGGGAATACAGAGAACATATACGGCACGCATAGACGAGATAAGCACCTAAATTATTGGGATCGTCTCAAAGCTCTCCAAATGTACTCTCTAGAAAGGAGACGAGAGAGATACCAATAATATACACGTGGAAAATACTGGAGGGCCAGGTCCCAAATCTGCACAGTAAAATAACAACGTACTGGAGTGAACGATATGGAAGAAAATGCAAGATTGATCCAGTGAAGGCAGAGGTGCCATAGGCACAATCAGAGAGCACTGTATAAACATCAGAGGTCCGCGGTTGTTCAACATCCTCCCAGCGACTATAAGAAATATTGCCAGAACAACCGTGGACATCTTCAAGAGAAAACTGGACTGTTTTCTAAGAGAAGTCCCGGATCAGCCGGGCTGTGGTGGTATGTGGCTCTGCGGGCTGCTCCAAGCAACAGCCTGGTGGATCAAACTCTCACAAGTCGAGCCTGGCCTCGGGCCGGGCTTGGGGAGTAGAAGAACTCCCAGAACCCCATCAACCAGGTATCAACCAACCAGTTAATACTTGACAACCCTCGAGAGGTTGACATAATGGCATTGCAGGTTTGGAATCAGGATGATAAGCTGATAATTGTAAATGCCTACAGCCCACCAGCAAGCAACACATGGACAAAGAAAGAACTAGATGATAAACAAAATGACCCTCATAATGGTCATGAGAGAAATTATTGTACAAGCAGAAAAGATACATCACGACTGTTGATACTGGGGGACTTCAACTTTAAAGCAATAGACTATGAGGCCTACAAAGCAAGAACGGAGGACTTCTGGACTGGCAGATCTGTAAACCTCATTCTGGAGACATACTTGTATCAACACATCAAGCAAGCCACAAGAATGAGGGAAGGGGATGTTCCATCAGTACTGGGTATAATATTCACCAGGAAAGAAGAAGAAATATTTGACATCTAGTACCTTCCTCCCTTGGGGAAGAGTGATCATGTCCTGTTGGGCATTAAATATGCTTTAAGATATAATCTAGAAGAAAATGGAGACATTGAAACCGTTGTTAAACTCGATTTCAAGAGAGGACACCATGGGGAACTTCAAAAAATTTGAATGAGTGTAATTGGACAGATTTGTTGCTAGGCAGGGAAGTACATGAGATGTGTGCCCCAGATCTTTAATTACTTGTTTCCTTTGGGGAGCTCTGCTGCACTAATTTTGCAAAATATACGATGAAGGCACCCAAACATTCATACCAAAACAGAGATGCAGGACTAGGACACAGGATTGGTTCAATAGAAGTTGTGAGAGGGCCAGAGACCAAAAGACACAAAAATGGAATCAATGGAGGAACAGACCAAACCCCCTAACATTCCAGCAATACAAAGATGCGAGAAACAACTACACGGCAGTGAGGAGAGAGGAAGAAAGAAATTTTTAAAAAGGGATAGTGGACAAATGTAAAAGAGAACCGGGCCTATTCTACAAATTCATAAACAACAAATTGCAGGTAAAGGAAAATATTCAGAGGTTGAAAGTGGGAAACAGATTCACGAAAAATGAAAAGGAAATGTGTGAAACATTAAACGAAAAGTTCCAAAGTGTGTTTGAACAAATGGAAATCTTCAGGGAACCAGACACAACAAGAATTCCAGAGAACAACATAGAGCACATAGAGGTGTCTAGACACAGTGGAAAGGAGCTAAGTAGGAACAAAGCAGTTGGCCCAGATGGAGTTTCACCATGGGTTCTGCGTGTGCATCTGAGGTCAGCATTCAACTTCACCAGATTTTTCAGGCATCCCTGTGTACAGGAGTCATAGCAGATGTGTGGAAAAAGGCTAACATAGTTCCAATCTACAAAAGTGGCAGCGGGGAAGACCCATTCAATTATAGACCTGTATCGTTGACAAGTGTAATAGTCAAAATATTGGAAAAATAATTAAACCTAAATGGTAGAGGGAAGATAGCTCTAGGCGCATGCAGCCTGAGTACCGTGGAATCTTACTCCTGGCTCACATCCCACCAGTAGAGACAGTCCACACCACAAGGCATAGAACTGAAACAAAAACCGGAGCCAGAGGCACTCGACCGGCCAGTAATGCCATCAGCCAAGAACTGCCAGTTGGATCGCTGGCGTGGGGGGTCTGGGGCTCCCCCTTCCCCCTCCCGGGGATGGGGGGTTGCGCAGACGGTGGCGCGGCGACGTGATGACATCATGCTAGTTTGATAATTTTGTTTGGGGAGTTCTGTCCACTCATTCGGCTTTCGGTAGCAATATTTTTACCAGAATAGGGGTTTGTTTTGGGGCACCTACCTTTCTGGGTGTCTATCCCGGTCGATGACAGACATAGAATGCTCCCAACCACAAGGGGGTTTCTATACGCCATTGCTCCTCGTGCCTCTCTGATGGGGACAGGTTCTGGCTTGTGGTCCCAGGTAGGCAAGAACTCCTAGCACTTTGATTGATGCCAGAAAGTTATACATATCCATTCAGCCTGGATAGCTCCGGGGAGCCGACGGGGCTCCCCCCAGAAAAAGAGGCGATATGATCACTACGTACAAAATGGTAACAGGAATCGATAAAATTAATAAGTAAGATTTCCTGAGACCTGGAACTTCAAAAACAAGAGGCCATAGATTTAAACTAACTAAACAACGGTGCCGAAGAAATATAAGAAAATTCACTTTCGTAAACTTAGTTAAACTCCCACCTGCGAGTTTCGTCTAGACAGCAGTATGAAATTTCCTGGCGGTCCTTTCGGCAATTTTTGTCTCTTCGCAGATTGTCTTCGATTTCTGATCGGGTTGTTTTGTCCTTTCTCTTTTAGTTGTTTCAGGACTGTCATCTTGTGCCAGATACTGTCGCCTCATTTTGTGCGGCGCTGGCGGAGCCGCTGCAGCTGGTTTTCGGGGTGGATGTCATTTCTGCTCCGTTCCGCAAGCTTTCTCGGGCGTTGTTTCACCTCCGGCCTCACATAGCCCCTCGAACAACCAATGTGCGACCCGGGTGCCCTCCAAAAACAGCCGGAGGCGGGACCGCAGCCACAACAGCGTTGCAGAAGGGAGAGACAAGGAAGCGGTCCAAGAGTCCAACACAAGACCCAGCTAAATCCAAACCTGAGAGGGAACCAAGAGGGACTTCCTCCAGTTCACCATGAACCCGAAGAGCTGGGAAAGAACCATATCCCTGGTGAGCAGACACGCGGACTGGCTGGGAGCCCACACCAGACAGTCGTCGAGGTAAGCCAGAACCCGAACCCGAACCCCTAACAGATGAAAACAGGTCACCGCGACCTGGTAAGGCGTGTGAACACTCGAGGTGCCAGATTCAAGCCGCATGGAAGGCAATGAAAGTGGTAAGCTTGTTGCTCCATGACAAAACGGAGCCAGTCACTGAACCCCGAATGAATCCGAACGTGTAAAATAAAATTAAAAACCAATACGCGTCCCAGAGGTCCAGAGACACCATCCAGGCACCCGGCACCAAAAGCAGACAAACCTGAGACTCTCCCGGATGACCTTACAGAACACAGAAGAGGCCTGCCCTGCCAGCCCTGATCCCCCCGAAGGAGGAGGAGCGACCCAACGTCACCGCAGGCCGGAGCAAATGACCCAAAATGCCGACGA
The DNA here is from genome assembly GCA_020271785.1 of Procambarus virginalis. NCBI lineage: Eukaryota > Metazoa > Arthropoda > Malacostraca > Decapoda > Cambaridae > Procambarus > Procambarus virginalis. The sequence goes on from WNGS01166590.1 coordinate 110,613, forward strand.
ATCGTGGGACCAGGCGAGAGCAAACAGCGCGAGCCTGCTCCTTATTGCCCCGTCAACTCGGAAAAGGGCTGATGATCCCTACGAGAGCCCAACCAACGCTATGAGCAATCATTGCGCCGACCAGATGCCGACGGCTCCAGAGGAGGTACCGGCCCCGAATCTGGTACTACTGGCTTACGACGACCGAAGGAATCCCGAGACCTGGCATGATCCTTCCGGGCAGGACCTCCATGGCACCTCCCCCAGAGAACCTACAAGTCCGACAAAGGCCGTCAACTAGACGAAGCTGTCTGCAAAAAATGCACCACCGCAGACTCTGCAAACAGCAACGGACAAAATGGTGATGAAAATCTAAGAGCCAGGGCAGAAGACGATTCCAAAATTTGGACGAGCACCACCTGTAAGCACACGAGGTGAGAAGTGAAGAACAGACACCCGCCTCCCTCAGAAACTGCGCATACAACTTCACCAAAGCAGCCGTCACCCGAGCTGCCGAAGCAAGCACACCGGACCCTGGCCTGGAACCCAGCTCCTCCACACCCAGTACGAGACAGTCCGAAGACAGCTCCAGCATGGAAAAGAAGCGCAAGACCGAAGCCAAGTGCATACGGGCACACAAATCCTCGGCCACCAGGGATGCCGAAAGGGAGGGAACCTGCATGTGAAGCAGTACCTGGCCGACATAAGGAAGGACGGGGTCGAACAATCATGCCTTGAGGTGCTCCAACTCACCCCCAGGAAAACCTGAACGACCGTAGGCAACTTTTTCCATTTAAGTGTGCATGCTGACAGCACAAATGCCAAGCCCCCAATGAAGAAAAAGCAGTCTGCCTGCCAGGAAGACTCCAGCATCTTGTAACACACCCAATAAAGAAAAAGAGGAGCCAAACTCAAAAAGAAGGCTTCATTATCGAGGCATAATCCGGGTCTTGCAGGAGGTAAGCCGCAAGGGCCTCCCACGCCTTCCTAGGTGGGATGAGGAAAATGATGAGGGAAGCCAAAAACCTAGAGGAGGGAACTGAAGAACCCAAAGGAACTCGGACCCGAACCCGGGGAGGAGTTGACTCGTAACAAAATTGTACAGAGAGGGGAAAAGGAAAACCCCTCCCCCTGTCACAACAAGCCCCGCACTAAGGGTACCAAACACCCAAGCAGGGACCACCCCCTGGAAACACAAACCGAACTGTCTCTATTTTCCGCTTGTTACAACCTGTA
>WNGS01166590.1:111852-126622 GCA_020271785.1 Procambarus virginalis
GTGAGGGCCCCAGGCCCCCCAAGTCAACTCCTCCCCAGCCCCGGAATCCTCTACGTCAGGACCCGGGGCCAAGCCGTCCTCCAAACCCCCTGCCTTTGGGAGAAAAAGCAGAGTCCACCGGAAAAGCAGGGATGAAGGGGGCCCACTGGCGTGGTCCAAAAGCTCCAGCAGGAGGACCAGGCTCGAATGCCTCCGCCGCTAATCAGGAAGGGTAAATCCCCAAAGCCACCCGTGTCTCACTACCAGTATAATTCAGTCTGGTGTTGACAAAGGCCTTGGAAAGCCGAAACGTTTCGCCCCCCTTTCTCCATTTCTTATGGTTTTTCCGCATACAAATGATCAGTGTTTGGTGATCGTCAATTGCATATATATATATAATATATATATATATATATAATATATATATATATATATATATAATATGATATATATATATATATATATATATATATATGTCGTACCTATAGCCAGAACTCACTTTTTGGCCTACTATGCAGGCCCAGATTTGCCTAATAAGCCAAGTTTTCCTGAATTTAATATATTTTTCTCAAATTGTTTTCTTATGAAATGATAAAGCTACCCATTTCATTATGTATGAGGTCAATTTTTTTTCATTGGAGTTAAAATTAACGTAGATATATGACGAACCTAACCAACCCTACCTAACCTACCTAACCTATCTAAATAGGTTAGGTTACGTTAGGTAGCCGAAAAGTATAGTAGGTTAGGCTAGGTTAGGTAGTCGAAAAAAATTAATTCATGAAAACTTGGCCTATTAGGCAAATCGGCTTGCATAGTAGGCTGAGAAGTGGCGTTCTGGCTAACTAGGTACGACCATATATATATATATATATATATATATATATATATATTATATATATTATATATATATATATATATATATATATATATATATATATGTATGTATACATCAGCCCAGATAGCTCAGGGGAGCCATAGGGGCTCTCCACAGAAAATAGTTCCAGACTTCTCCCCAGTCTGTTTTTCTGCTGCATTTAGCCATAATTAATATTGAGCGGCAAATGACAGAACACAAATTTTGCACATACTGTACAATAATACTGTAGGTGAATATAGATCCTATATGTATGGTCTACCCAGCAATTATACCATTTGCCACACTTCTCAACCCTGTCTCCTAAGAGACAAGCATCTTTGTACATGATCAAATCCTCAGTGAGGGATGGAACCTGGAGAGTCCTCAGAGAGGGATGGAACATGGAGAATCCTCATTGAGGGATGGAACATGGAGAGTCCTCAGTGAGGGATGGAACCTGGAGAATCCTCAGTGAGGGATGGAACCTGGAGAATCCTCAGTGAGGGATGGAACATGGAGAGTCCTCAGTGAGGGATGGAACATGAGAATCCTCAGAGAGGGATGGAACATGGAGAATCCTCAGGGAAGAATGAGACATGGAGAGTCATCAGGGAGGAAATCATTCACCATTTTTCAGTGAACAATCTTGTACAATCGACACATCATGGATTTGTTAAAAACAGATCCTGCCTTACAAATTTGCTCACATTTTTGGAAATGCTAACCAGCCTACTCAGACAAAGGCCTTCTGTTGGATGTAGTATACATTGATTTGTTAAAGCTTTTGATAAAGTACCACATGAAAGACTGGCAAGGAACTTACAGGCCCATGGAATAAAGTGGTACAATATTGGAATCGATAAAACAATGGTAGAAGGAAAGATAACAAAGGTGTCGTGCTAAATGGAAATGATTGATCGGAGAAATGTGCTAAGTGGGGTCCCACAGGGGTTCATTCTGGGGTCAGCCCTTTATTTATATAAACAACAACAAATAACAGTTCGGTTTTTGGTTTGCAAATTATTGATCAGCAGTACTGTACTGTAGTTTGTTTTGGAATTCCTACCTTCCTGGGTGCCTGACCTGGTAGATGGCAGACAAAGACTGCTTCCAATTACACAGGGGAGTCTTTAGGCCATTACTCCTCATGCCTCTCATGAGGGGGCCAGGTTCTGGCTCTGGTCCCCGGTAGGCCTAGAACTCCTTCAATGACTGTTGCCGTGGTCTAATATATATATATATATATGTCGTACCTAGTAGCCAGAACGCACTTCTCAGCCTACTATGCAAGACCAGATTTGCCTAATAAGCCAAGTTTTCATGAATTAATTATTTTCGACTACCTAACCTAGCCTAACCTACTTTTTCGGCTACCTAACGTAACCTAACCTATCTTTATAGGTTAGGATAGGTTAGGTAGGGTTGGTTAGGTTCGGTCATATATCTACGTTAATTTTAACTCCAATGAAAAAAATTGACCTCATACATAATGAAATGGGTAGCTTTATCATTTCATAAGAAAAAAATTAGAGAAAATATATTAAATCAGGAAAACTTGGCTTATTAGGCAAATGGGCCTTGCATAGTAGGCTGAGAAGTGCGTTCTGGCTACTAGGTACGACATACATACATACATACATACATACATACATACATACATACATACATACATACATACATACATATATATATATATATATAATCAGCCCGGTATAGCTCCAGGGAGCCATAGGGGCTCTCCACAGAAAATAGTTCCAGACCTTCTCCCCAGTCTGTTTTCTGCTGCATTTAGCCATAATTAATATTGAGCGCAAATGACAGAACACAAATTTTGCACACACTGTACAATAATACTGTAGGTGAATATAGATCCTATATGTATGGTCCACCCAGCAATTATACCATTTGCCACACTTCTCAACCCTGTCTCCTAAGAGACAAGCATCTTTGTACATGGTCAAATCCTCAGTGAGGGATGGAACATGGAGAATCCTCTGTGAGGGATGGAACATGGAGAATCCTCAGTGAGGGATGGAACATGGAGAATCCTCAGTGAGGGATGGAACATGGAGAATCCTCAGTGAGGGATGGAACATGGAGAATCCTCAGTGAGGGATGGAACATGGAGAATCCTCAGTGAGGGATGGAACATGGAGAGTCCTCAGTGAGGGATGGAACATGGAGAGTCCTCAGTGAGGGATGGAACATGGAGAATCCTCAGTGAGGGATGGAACATGGAGAATCCTCAGTGAGGGATGGAACATGGAGAATCCTCAGTGAGGGATGGAACATGGAGAATCCTCAGTGAGGGATGGAACATGGAGAATCCTCTGTGAGGGATGGAACATGGAGAGTCCTCAGTGAGGGATGGAACATGGAGAATCCTCAGTGAGGGATGGAACATGGAGAGTCCTCAGTGAGGGATGGAACATGGAGAATCCTCAGTGAGGGATGGAACATGGAGAGTCCTCAGGGAGGGATGGAACATGGAGAGTCCTCAGTGAGGGATGGAACATGGAGAGTCCTCAGTGAGGGATGGAACATGGAGAATCCTCAGTGAGGGATGGAACATGGAGAATCCTCAGTGAGGGATGGAACATGGAGAGTCCTCAGTGAGGGATGGAACATGGAGAATCCTCAGTGAGGGATGGAACATGGAGAGTCCTCAGTGAGGGATGGAACATGGAGAATCCTCAGTGAGGGATGGAACATGGAGAGTCCTCAGTGAGGGATGGAACATGGAGAGTCCTCAGTGAGGGATGGAACGTGGAGAGTCCTCAGTGAGGGATGGAACATGGAGAATCCTCTGTGAGGGATGGAACATGGAGAGTCCTCAGTGAGGGATGGAACATGGAGAATCCTCTGTGAGGGATGGAACATGGAGAGTCCTCAGTGAGGGATGGAACATGGAGAGTCCTCTGTGAGGGATGGAACATGGAGAGTCCTCAGGGAAGAATGGAACATGGAGAGTCCTCAGTGAGGGATGGAACATGGAGAGTCCTCAGTGAGGGATGGAACATGGAGAATCCTCTGTGAGGGATGGAACATGGAGAGTCCTCAGGGAAGAATGGAACATGGAGTCATCAGTGAGGGATGGAACATGGAGAATCCTCTGTGAGGGATGGAACATGGAGAGTCCTCAGTGAGGGATGGAACATGGAGAATCCTCTGTGAGGGATGGAACATGGAGAGTCCTCAGGGAAAAATGGAACATGGAGAGTCATCAGGGAGGAAATCATTCACCATTTTTCAGTGAACAATCTTGTACAATCGACACAACATGGATTTGTTAAAAACAGATCCTGCCTTACAAATTTGCTCACATTTTTGGAAATGGTAACCAGCTACTCAGACAAAGGCCTTCTGTTGGATGTATTATACATTGATTTTGCTAAAGCTTTTGATAAAGTACCACATGAAAGACTGGCAAGGAACTTACAGGCCCATGGAATAAATGGTACAATATTAGAATCGATAAAACAATGGTAGAAGGAAAGATAACAAAGGGTCGTGCTAAATGGAAATGAATTTGATCGGAGAAATGTGCTAAGTGGGGTCCCACAGGGGTCCATTATGGGGTCAGCCCTTTATGTTATATAACAACAATAACATAGATGAGGATATTACAAGCTACATCATCAAATTTCCAGATGACACAAAGATTTATTGTAAAGTGGGAAATTATAATGATATTGAAGCCTTACAAAGAGATCTACATGAAATCCTCAAATGGTCAGAAGATTGGCAAATACTTTTTAATATCAACACAATGCAAGACATGCATGTGGGGCATAACAACCCACGCCACAACTATCAAATTAATAGCATTACATTACAGCAGATCGATGAAGAAAAAGGACCTTGGAGTCAATATTAACCACTCATTAAAAGTTGCACAACAGGTGGGGGGTAACAGTCAGAAAAGCTAACAAAACACTTGGGATAATTAAGCATACTTTTGACTATAAAGAAAAGAAGGTAGTGACTCAATAGTATAAATCTCTGGTGCACCCAATTTGGATTACGATATCCAAGCATGGAGACCTCATCTTCAGAAGGACACAGCTGCTCTGGAGAAGGTGCAACACTGGGCCACAAAAATCATTCCAGAACTAAGTCATCTCACGTATCAGAAATGTCTCAAGGCCACAGGGCTAAACAACACTGAAAACCAGGTATGACAGGGCAGATCTCATTGAAACTTTTAAAATACTGAACAAGTTAGAGGATGTTGATCCGGATATTTTCTTCAGAAGCTCAGATGTAACACAAGCGAGGAGCAACGGCTTCAAGCTCAGCAAGCCGCAGTGTAGGGCTGAGAACAGATGTTTTTTCACCCACAGGGTTATTAACCCATAGAACTGCCTACCCACCAAAGCTGTAACTGCCAAAACTGTGCCGAGTTTCAAAATATCCCTGGAAAAGATCATGAAGGCAAATGGGGGGGACCTTCGACAAACTGCTGGCTTCCTGTCCTCGTCGAAACCACTTGGGTTAGTTGCCCTCAGGTAACACCCCCAGCAAGCACCACTACTAGCTCACAATAATACATAAATTACATTATAAGACATATTAGCATCAATATTATAAAAACTGGATAAGAATAGTTAAAATCCATCTATGATGATAACTGCATTTTTAAGGGTAATACTGTAACTAGGAATGCACCAATGTATACATAGGAAACCACTCAAACTGATTTTATTTGGTATAAATATTGGAAATGTCCTCAACAGTCAGACTGCTCAAGACTTCAAGTATATGGTCGTTAACCTAATGAGCCAGAAAGCTCCCGTTAACACTGGTGGAGCACTGGAAATTTGTACTATCCCAGATAGTCCGAGAATCTGGAAAATTGTTCCTAGATGGGGCACTGTACCACTGTTATACAACAGTAGGCAGGTTCCTTTCCCCATGTGATAGTAGAAGTATAAAAGAGAAGTGCATCAAGACATGAAAAAAAGAAAGAACCTAAAGATAAGCAGCTCAAGGAAGAGCATCTCAAAGCATAAGAGAAAATATCACAGCAACTGGAGACAGATTGATACAACTACAATTAGATTGAAATGCAAAGAGGTGAATGAGCGAAAATATGAATCCTTTACGAACATCATTCAGGCTTACATTGTGGGCTCTCTATCAAGAAGTTCTTGAGCAGCTTCTCCAGCGTGCTGTTGGCCGTAACCTTTTAATAGCATTAACGGCAAGGTTGAGGTACACCATACGAGATGAGCACGCTTGAAACATATACGTTCCTCGGCTGCAGGCCTATAAAGAAAGTCCATATATATTGTAATGCCCTTACAATATGTATTACTNTCAACAATACTGCTTGTGGTGTTATTACGCTATATACACACATATATATAAATATCTACCGGTTTTATTCACCATGCTGTACAAGTAAACTGGTATGGTGCCCAAAGACCATAGTGGTCACCAGTAAACAACACGATAATTCCTGCAGACGACGCTCCTCTCACCAAAATGGCTGCTCCAACCTCCTACTCTTGCTGTTTATACCTCTATACACACGTTATATATAAGTATCTACATTTGTGTTCACCATAGCGAACCACTAAGCTGGTATGGTGAGTGCAGTCAATAAAAGGTGGCCACACACAGTCAGATAACAACGCCACCACCCTCCCTCCCACAGCATTACTCCTCCCTCCATGGAGCACAGCGCTAAATATCATCACAATCCTCTTATTATCAGACCCATGGTCAGTTTTATCACAGTCAGGGTCTTCTGTAATAATATTATCGCTACATAATAGCATGAACAAGTATATTATGGCATTTTTAGGCGATGCTGTGGTCACAAGCTGAACAGCAGTGCTGTGAGCTCATGCTGCGTGCGTCAGGCTTGGTAGCTTACTCGATACTGAGGCACCTAACACCCGGGAGTTTGGCCCACGATTTTTTTAAAAATGGCGCTGTTTACAAGAGCCCTGATGAAGGTGTGGTGAACCCCGTGTATCCGCGGGCCGTTTAAATCTTGCGTAGTACTCCAACGCATCATATGATGCGACGCGCAATTTACTGCACGTCGGTCAAAGCATCATATGATGCGATGCGCAATTGAAGGGTTAAAGTTCCAGGTCTCAGGAAATCTTCCTTATCGATTTTATCAATTCCTGTTAGTATTTTGTATGTAGTGATCATATCACCTCTTTTTCTTGTCTTCTAGTTTTGGCATATTTAATGCCTCCAACCTCTCCTCGTAGCTCTTGCCCTTCAGTTCTGGGAGCCACTTAGTAGCATGTCTTTGCACCTTTTCCAGTTTGTTGATGTGCTTCTTAAGATATGGGCACCACACAACCGCTGCATATTCTAGCTTTGGCCTAACAAAAGTCATGACTGAGGTACGCTGCCAGCGAGTAGCTGGAGAGCGGTCGTGGGGGTACAGGCACCTCATGACACTGTCAGTGGGCTGGCCCACGTACAGGTGAACTCACCGGTGTTCTTCCCAGTAAGGTTGGATACGCTACTGGACAGTGAAGAAATACTGGGGATTGATGAACTCTGCACGTGAACACGTTTGATATCCTGAGTGAAAGGATTGTACATAGGTGTAGTAATAGCCTATCTGTCCTTTATATATTATTTATGGTGACAGTGCATATATATATATATATATATACTTAACAGTGGTGGAAAGATATTTAATACATTGACGAAAGGAACAGTGTTTTGTTCATCCCCTCCCTTTTTTCATGCACTACATAGCCACTTTCTTGAAAGCGTACTACCGACTTGGGGTCGGATACTATCATTTTGGTTCTACCATCAAAGAACCCGGTTACGACCTATAGTGGCCGCAACACACCTCAAGCCAACTCAATACCAACAGACGGTGCCACTGCAGCCGTGTCAAGGCTGCTGGAGGCAGGACGAGAGAAACCGACCAAGAGTCTCAAACGAGGCTCAACAAAAACTGAACGTGGGACGGAACCAACTGGAACTTCAATTAGTTCACAAGGAATCTGAACCTGGCAAGCTGGGAAAGAACTAGATTCTTGGCTAGCAGACACGAGGACTGGCTGGGAGCCCAAACCAGCCAGTCGTCGAGATAGGCCAAGACCTGAACACCCAACAACTGAAGACGGGCCACGACGATCTGAGCCAAGCATGCAAGTCCAAAAAAGAAGGACCTGAAAGAAGTAGGCCTGAAATAGAGGGAATACAGAGAACATATACGGCACGCATAGACGAGATAAAGCACCTAAATTATTGGGATCGTCTCAAAGCTCTCCAAATGTACTCTCTAGAAAGGAGACGAGAGAGATACCTTACCTTGATACCTTGAGGTGCTTCCGGGGCTTATCGTCCCCGCGGCCCGGTCATCGACCAGGCCTCCTGGTTGCTGGACTGATCAACCAGGCTGTTGGACGCGGCTGCTCGCAGCCTGACGTATGAGTCACAGCCTGGTTGATCAGGTATCCTTTGGAGGTGCTTATCCAGTTCTCTCTTGAACACTGTGAGGGGTTTGCCAGTTATGTCCCTTATGTGTAGTGGAAGCGTGTTGAACAGTCTCGGGCCTCTGATGTTGATAGAGTTCTCTCTCAGAGTACCAGTTGCACCTCTGCTTTTCAACAGGGGTATTCTGCACATCCTGCCATGTCTTCTGGTCTCATGTGATGTTATTTCTGTGTGCAGGTTTGGGACCAGCCCCTCTAATATTTTCCACGTGTAAATTATTATGTATCTCTCCCGCCTGCGCTCAAGGGAATACAGATTTAGGCTCTTAAGTCGGTCCCAATAGTTTAGATGTTTTACCGAGTGGATTCTAGCAGTAAAGGACCTCTGCACGCTCTCCAGGTCAGCAATTTCACCAGCAGTGAAAGGGGCTGTCATTGTGCAGCAGTACTCCACTCTAGAGAGCACAAGCGTTTTGAAAAGTGTCATCATCGGTATAGCATCTCTAGTGTGAAAAGTTCTTGTTATCCAACCTGTCATTTTCTTGCAGTTGTGACGGCTACTTTATTGTGTTCTTTAAAGGTAAGGTCTTCCGACATGAGTACACCCAGATCCTTTACATTGCCTTTTCGTTCTATGTTATGATTTGCCTGAGTTTTATACGTGGTTTCCGTTTTTATATTTTCATTTTTTTCCATAGCGCATGAGCTGGAACTTGTCTTCGTTAAACACCATATTATTTTCTGTAGCCCATAGAAAGACCTGATCTACATCTGACTGGAGGTTCGCCGTGTCCTCTATGTTGCCTACTCTCATGAAGATCCTAGTGTCATCTGCAAAGGATGATACAGTGCTATAGGTTGTGCTCTTGTCTATGTCCGATATGAGGATGAGAAAAAGTACTGGAGCAAGCACAGTACCCTGGGGGACTGAGCTCTTAACGGTTGACGGGTTGGATTTTATTTTGTTGACTATTACACATTGGGTTCTGTTGTCAGGAAATTGTAGATCCATCTGCCTACTTTTCCGGTAATTCCTTTTGAGCGCATTTTATGGGCAATAACACCATGGTCACATTTATCAAAAGCTTTTGCGAAATCTGTGTAAATTACGTCAGCGTTTTGTTTGTCTTCCATAGCATCTAATGCCATATCATAGTGGTCCAGCAACTGCGACAGGCAAGAGCGCCCTGTTCTGAAACCATGTTGTCCGGGGTTATGGAGATGCTGTGATTCCATGTATTTGTGATCTTTGATCTGATATTTTATCATCTGATCTGATGTGATCTGATATTTTGAGATACCAAATAATATAAACATGGAAAATACTGGAGGGCCAGGTCCCAAATCTGCACAGTAAAATAACAACGTACTGGAGTGAACGATATGGAAGAAAATGCAAGATTGATCCAGTGAAGGGCAGAGGTGCCATAGGCACAATCAGAGAGCACTGTATAAACATCAGAGGTCCGCGGTTGTTCAACGTCCTCCCAGCGACTATAAGAAATATTGCCGGAACAACCGTGGACATCTTCAAGAGAAAACTGGACTGCTTTCTAAGAGAAGTTCCGGACCAGCCGGGCTGTGGTGGGTATGTGGGCCTGCGGGCCGCTCCAAGCAACAGCCTGGTGGACCAAGCTCTCACAAGTCGAGCCTGGCCTCAGGCCGGGCTTGGGGAGCAGAAGAACTCCAGAACCCCATCAACCAGGTCTCAACCAGGTAAGCCCCCACAACAAAACCCAACCCATCTCTGAACCTCGGATTTATTGGGATGTGCCAATAAGCATCCCGGAGATCCAGGGAAATCATCAAGTATCTGCAATGAACTGTCACTCGTTACTTGTGCTTCTGGCCACTGGTAGTCACAAACAGTTACAAATGCAACTGATTAGACCTAGAGTATTAGAATGGAGCAATTTCTGTGAAATAGCTTTACGGAGCCACTAGGAGAGCCCCCTGCATATGGTGGTGCTCTCCTAGTGGCTATTAGGATATTGAGCAGCCTAGGGAGTTAAGGCTTCACGTTCACATATTATTCCCACAAAATAAGTACAACTTAAAATGTATAATTGCTGACAAAATCAATAACTAACAAGTCACCAGTGTTTGAACATCTTTCCTAAGCAACCCATTCCTTGCCATATGCAACAAAATGTTAAGTATACCAATAAACAGAAATAAGGTTGTAGTATAAGTGAGACAAAAGGCTCATACCGTCTTTATAATGGCCTTGCCCTTCTCCTCGGGATCAGGATGTGGGAAACCATTCTGGTCAAGGAGCTCAGCCGACAGCAAATACTTTAACAAAAGCTTGTAGAATGCTTCTCCTAGTCATACATGGGAACACAACATAATCAATTTATACACATTCAACTGTGAAATGTTTTGTTTGAAATTTTTAGATAGTTCAGTTAAAAAAAAAGATTAACATACATGAAATCAACTATAAACTGTAATTCTTTATAAAGAGGCATTTAAGGTTTATAACATTTATAACGCTCAAATTGGCAGTATGCTATATCAACAGGTCACTTTTCAAAGAACATTTATAACGCTCAAATTGGCAGTATGCTATATCAAAAGGTCACCTTTCAAAGTTATAACACTAAAGAAGGATAAGGACTTTCAAACTGACCTTTCAGACACTCTTGGATATCAGATGTATTCTTTTTGGGTTTCTCAATGCTCCAGGAACCTCTCTGTCCTCCTCCTGCCAACACTGTGAAGTGAGACAACCTCACGGTTGGGGTTAGTAGGATGGCACTTTGTAACTTTGGACTGTGACGGAGCACTCGAGGTTGACGGATTTACAATGATGATGCTGATGATTCTTCACACACAAAAATTTCAGCACTGCAAAAAAAAAAAAAAACCAGCGTTGATGTAATGAAACGCATTTTCTGGGTGAGCCCGGAGGCTCCCTGGAGCTTATCGGGCTAATGTATGTTATGTTAGACCGGGACACTAGCTATGGAGTTCAGACCTACCAGGGACCAGCGCCAGAACCTGGCCCTTCAGAGAGGTTTCAGGGAGCAATGGCCTGGAAAACCCCATATGGTTGGGGGTTTTCCTTATCTGCCATCGACCGGGGTTAGGCACCCAGAAAGGTAGGCGTAACAAAACAAACCCCACATGGTAGAAAACTACAACAAACGAACAGAGAGTAGAAAAACTCCCTACAATCACAAGGAAAACAATCAAACAATCACTTTACTGCCGCGCCGGTTGTCCGCGCAGCCCTCCCCTCCCGGGAGGGGGAGGGGGGGGCCGGACCTCACCGCGCCGGCTGCCGTCAGTTCGGAAACTAGGCTTCAACCAACGCGAAAAATCCGCCGACCGGACGGGAGGGAGGGTAGCCAGGGAGCCTCCGGGGCTCACCCAGAAAATGGCGTTTCATTACATTCAACGCTGGTTTTCTGTGGGGAGCCCCTACGGCTCCTGGAGCTAATTACCCAAAGAGAAGGAAAAAAGGGGACGTACCCGGGAGGCGGCGGCCACAAACTCCTCAACGCGAAGTCGAGAAAACTGGCTGCAACCTGCGACCCAAAGCAACACAAGAACGCCGAGGAGCACGGACGTTCACCAATAACGGGCGGCCAGGACCCTGTTCGATTCCAAAAACCACGCGCCCGAATATGTGCCCAAGACATATTACCAACACAGCAGCCAAAGCCGCAAACTTCCTAACGCATGGGCACGAGGATAGACCGCAGGCTGGCTAGATTTAATAACCCTGCAGACAACCTGGGAGACCCGAACCCTGGAACAGGGAACGAGGGAAACTGGATCAACCCAAAGCGCATCCCCAGCCATACCGGCCGAAGCGCGCAAGCAACGGCGAAGTGCCGCAACTGGACACAACACATGATGCACCCCCGGCCGAACCAACCAAGCATCAATGACCCACGGACCCCTCCGGAAAGCAGCCGTCTCGTTCTTCGCCAGAAAAGAAGGCGAAGGCTGCAAACGGACAAACCTACCCCCAGGACCAAAAGAGCAGAAAACCCTGGCCGGAGGAGGGCATGAAGCTCCCCTACCCGGCCCCAGAGGCCAACGCCAACAAAAACAAAGCCTGGGAAAAATAATCAGGAAACGAAGGGGCCACCACAAACGAGGAGAGGAAAGATAGAAGAGTACCCGGTCCAAGGACCAGGACGGCTCAGGAGGCGCATGAGCAGGCCGGAGGTGAAACATAGCACAGGAAAGCTTACGAAACGGGGCGGATGTAACGTCGACCCCGAAAGCTAGCTTGAGCAGCTCCGCCAGCGCCGCACGAGACGAGGCGACAGTATCAGGCATCAATCGACCGTCCTGAACAAGCCAAGAAAAAAAAAGGACAAAACCTGATCCGAAAGAAAGACAACCTACAAAGAGCCAGAAAATGGCGAAAAGAACGCCAGGAAATCCATACTGTGCCGCGAAACGAAGCTCTCAGGGGGACACCATCAACGAAGCCACCTGATCACCATAGAATTGTGATACACCCGCGTCAAAAACCCAGACGCGAAGAGCAGAGGAGAAGGTCGAACCAGCCCCGTACCAGATCGGACGACCTGCTGAAAGAGGCGGAGCCGCGGTAAACGTCCCGGGTTCGGGCACCGAGTCAACAGCACCGGAAACCAAAGCCGGGCCGGCCACCAATGGCCACAAGGAGTACTCTCCCTGGGAATGTCTCCAAACGAACCAGAACCCGAAGCAACAGCTGGACCGGAGGGAAGAGGTACAGGGAACCCCCCTTAGACCAGTCCCGCCGAAAGGCATCCACCGCGAACGCTGCGCAGTCGGGGAAGGCGTCACATCGGGAGACGCCGAGACCACGCCGACGCGAAGAGGTCCACATCGGGGAGACCGTACGTCTGGCAGATCCAACGAACGAGTCGTCGTCGACCGTCCACCCGTGGACAGGGGAGCGAGACAGACCGTCCGCCAGAACGTTGGACACTCCCCGGACGTGAACCACACGGAGAGCCAAAACCCGGGAATCCAGCAGACGAACCACTCGCAGGGACCAACCCAAGAGCTAAGGACTGAAGAGAACCCCCGCGGTTCAGGCAAGGAACCACTGGAGTACAGTCCAAACGGAGGTAAAGGGCGATCCCCGAGCGACCCGAATCCTCCGAAGCGCGAACCAGACAGCTGCGAACTCCCGAACCGTGCTGTGAGCCGATGGAAGGACGAAACCCACCGTCCCTGGCCTGCCTGGTGAGCACTGGTCACAAAGCCCCAGCCAAGAGACGACGCGTCCGTGAACACAACGAGCGGGCTCGGGAAGGCGCCAAGGCACCGAACCCTGAAAAACCCGAAGAGGAAGCCGGTGACGCAGCAACCGACAAAAGACCCCGGAGGGAGAACCCAACGATCGCGAGAGAGGCGGAAAGGAAATCCCCGAAGGAACCAAAACAGACGCCGCAGCCAAACCCGACCCGGCGGGTAGACTAGCACGGCGAAGTTCAGACTCCGCACAACCGCTCAAGCAACCGCTGAGCAACCCGAGGGCCGTCTCATGCACCGCCTTCGGGACCACAGCTGCAGGAACACTTCTGGAGGGAAAGAATGAGTGGCCCAATAGCCCTAAACAAGGACCAGGCCCGAACCCGGGATGGAAACATATGGGAAAACCTCCCGATCACCAGGACACCAAACCCGGCGATCTGGAAGGACCACACCCCTGGCGAGCAGACATGGGGATGACTGGGAGCCCACACAGCCAGACGTCGAGGTAGGCCATACACCGAATCTCAGACACAGACAGGGAACCAAGANCCACCATGGTCTATACCCACCACAGTCTACACCCACCACAGTCTACACCCACCATGGTCTACACCCACCATGGTCTACAACCACCACAGTCTACACCCACCATGGTCTACAACCACCACAGTCTACACCACCATGGTCTATACCCACCACAGTCTACACCCACCACAGTCTATACCCACCATGGTCTACACCCACCACAGTCTACACCCACCACGGTCTACACCCACCATGGTCTACACCCACCATGGTCTACAACCACCACAGTCTACACCCACCATGGTCTACACCCACCATGGTCTACAACCACCACAGTCTACACCCACCATGGTCTACAACCACCACAGTCTACACCCACCACAGTCTACACCCACCACAGTCTACACCCCCCATGGTCTACAACCACCATGGTCTACACCCACCATGGTCTACACCCACCATAGTCTACAACCACCATGGTCTACAACCACCATGGTCTACAACCACCATGGTCTACACCCACCATGGTCTACACCCCACCATGGTCTACAACCACCATGGTCTACACCCACCATGGTCTACACCCACCATAGTCTACAACCACCATGGTCTACAACCACCATGGTCTACACCCACCATGGTCTACAACCACCACGGTCTACACCCACCATGGTCTACAACCACCACAGTCTACAACCACCATGGTCTACACCCACCATGGTCTACACCCACCACAGTCTACAACCACCATGGTCTACACCCACCATGGTCT
>WNGS01166593.1:0-20881 GCA_020271785.1 Procambarus virginalis
GACGGTGACGTTGCACAACCTCCTCTCACAAAACATTCGAGGAGGTTTTACAACTGCAGTTAGGAGTTACGTCAGAGCTAACAACCGATATGTCAACCCATCTTTTAACCCTCGGGAGGATAGATCTTCATTCTTACTATATCTCGATTTCAACTCCCTTTATGGGAGTTGTATGACTAAGAAATTGCCCTATGGGGGACTAAGGAGACTATCATGTGATGAGATGAACTCCTTCATTAGTGAAGGGAAAATAATGACAGAACAGCCATTCTCTTCTAACAAAGGCTACTGGCTCTTAATTGACACCAACACATAAGACCTGAAATAGCTAGACTAACAGACGATCTACCCCTTTGTTTACACCATAGGGGAATAAGTATGATGGATATCTCCCCATTTAGTAAGGGACTTCTGGAAACAAATAACATTACAAAGCTCCCTAAAAAAATATTAAACTGGTTGGTGATCATCTGCCCAAACAACAATATTTCATATCACTTCACCTTTTACAGCTATTTATTGAGATAGGTCTTGAAGTACAGACTATTCATGCAATTTATGAGTTCCATCAGTCTGATTTTATGGCGGGATTTGTTAACACAAACGTTAACAATAGAAATGCCTCCACCAGTAACGATAGGAAAACACTTTTTAAGTTGCTGACTAACAGTGTTTTCGGTAAAACACTACTGAACCCAGCCCGTTATGCCATTGACACCAAACTAGTGACTTCTGCTAGAATCTTTTTACGGGAGGTGAAGAATCCACGCTTTAAACGAATGGTGCATTTAGGTGACAATAAATTATTGTCTGTCAGTTCCAGACCATTCATTAAAATTACTCATCCTAATTACATTGGGTTCCAGATTCTTGAGCTAGCAAAATACAGTTTGTACCATTTTTGGTACCGGGTACTTAAGGGGCACTATTCAGATAGAGTACAACTGCAGTATAGTGATACAGACAGCTTCATATTTAGCTTACTCAGCGAAGATGTCTTTAACGAGATGGGGAAAGAACCCCTTAGATCATGGTTAGATACGAGTAACTTTCCTGTAACTCACCCTCTATATGACCCGTCTAAAAAAGGCGTTTTAGGACTTTTAAAGTCAGAAGTTTCAGACAGACACATCCTTGAAGTTGTAGCACTTAAGCCCAAAATGAATAGTGTGCTTTTGCACAATAATTCAAATTCCATTACCGCTAAGGGTATTCCTCGCGCTGTGCAAAGATCTTTAACACATAACCACTTTAAAGAGACCCTACACAGTAATGGAGTAGTAAATACTTTCCATAATTCACAAATTAGGAATGTGGGGGGGCAAATGTCAACTATTTTCAATTCTAAGAAAGGTTTAAGCGCATTTGATGATAAGCGCTTTTACGTAGACAAATACACTAGCCTAGCGTATGGACACCCAGACATACCACCGAATGCCCACCCCACCACCTCAGCCCGGGAATGTCCCCCGAGAGTGAAGGTGATGACGTCATTGATCCACAAGGTGAGGAAGGACAACAGCCCTCCAGTGAGAGTGAACCCTATGACGTCAGTAGTCCAATACCTGAGGGAGAAGAGTCACTACACCCAATTCACTCTCTGGGTGATGATGAGTCATCATCTTCATCCCAGGGGGAGGAGGGGGGGAAGACCCCACAACGGACCTGTGGGCGCGGAGACGTCGTCTCGTGGGGAAGTATTATAAAGGGGTGGATGACTTACAATTTGACTATGTTTAACCCTACTGTACTTTGTTTAATATAATCTATAAAACATATGGCTTATTTCTTTTCCCCTTTTAAGTATATAATCTTAAAAAAAAACACTTACAACAACTAGGAGGTGTGGGGTGGGGACATTAATAAATTCTTTGATTTTTAATACTCCTTAAATGCTCTTATACATAAGAACCCACTCGAGTCCACCGGGTGAAGTCAAGGTCATTAGGTGCAAGGAAGGGTAAGACCGACCACCCAAGTTCACCAAGTACGATATGGGTCTGAACATATATATATATATATATGTATATAGTCCTGGAGGGATCGTTCAGTCTTGATCGATTATATATATCCCTAAATACTGCATGTGTGTCAGGAGGGCGTTGACCCTCTTACGGTTCACTCAAGGTCGCCCAGTACGAGGGAGGGTGGGGGACCCCACCTCTACTCAGTCTAACCTGTTTTTTGTTACACCCGACCCATAGAGGGAATGAGGAGGGGTGTGACTGGCTCTCACCCGTGTTTATTATACAATAAATTCATTTTTTTTACTTAAATATACTGTCATACTACTACTGTATAAATGAACATATCCATACCACTATATACAACAGCTATCTCCAGTTTTCCACCGTTTTCTCAACCACTACTACTCTCTCCCCAGATGACCTAATATGGAGTGGCACTATGTGGCACCCCGCTTCTGATTTCCTTATCTGATTTACATACATGGGTGGCATGGGAAGGCACTTTCCCCCTACTATCATTATTTTGCATTCTTGAAATTATACATTTCATTAGTATTATACTGGGGCCAGAATTCCCCACATATATCATAGTCGACTTCGTACCGGATGAACCACATTTAACATTATTATTAGTAGAATATAGCCAGAAGTTAGGGTATCTACAATTCATTAATAATTTTTCATCCCTGATAACATTATATTCTTTAATTAGGGAGTATTATCAGGTACTAGGATAGAATTTACGGCAACATATCTGACACTCATAGAATTTACCTCCTTCCTCCCTAACGGTAATAATAGAAGGAAGAAGAACAGTTTCGAAGTATTCCATGTAGAAATTAGCATGAACAGGGGAGAGAGGGGAACCCATAGCAACCCTGAAAGTTTGAGTGTAATATTTACCGTTGAAAGAGAAAGAGTTAGAGTCAACACAGAGTCTAATGAGATCGAGGAAAACGTCAGTGAAAAGAGGGAGAGGAAGAAGGCCCTCTGACGCCTTCTATCTAAGGAAAGAGAGAACGTCATCGAGCGCTCGATGTGAAAAAAGAGGACGTCAAAAAAAGACGAGAAAAAAAAAGAACGTCATCGAGCGCTCGATGACGTTCTCTCTTTCCTTAGACAGAAGGCGTCAGAGGGCCTTCTTCCTCTCCCCCTTCCCACTGACGTTTTCCTCGATCTCGTTAGACTCTGTGTTGACTCTAACTCTTTCTCTTTCAACGGTAAATATTACACTCAAACTTTCGGGGTTGCTATGGGTTCCCCTCTCTCCCCTGTTCTTGCTAATTTCTACATGGAATACTTCGAAACTGTTCTTCTTCCTTCTATTGATACTCGTCCCTCTCTTTGGTTTCGCTATGTTGATGACATTTTTACTTTATGGCCTCATGACCTTAGTCTTTTCCAGCCTTTCCTCGCCTCTCTTAACAATCTGGCTCCTTCTATCCATTTCAAAGTTGAGTGGGAATCTAATTCCCTCCTTCCTTTTCTTGACGTTCATGTTCACAGCTCTGTGTCTGGGTTCTCTTTCTCTGTCTACCGTAAACCCATGCATAGTGGCATGTACATTCACTTCTTTTCCTACCATCCTCCTTCTGTTAAGAAAAGTGTCCTCATCTCTCTCTTCCTCCGCGCTCTACGCATCAGCGACCCTCAGTTTCTTGATTCTGAAATTGCCTTTATCTACAAATCATGCTCTCGCCTTGGTTACCCTTTGCATTTCATCAACTATGCCTACTCTCAAGCTAAACGAAATTGTTTTCATCCTAAACCTGCTTCCAACACTAGTAGCACTGTACTATGCCTTCCCTTCATATCTGAACTCAAAACCTTTAACAATACCTTTCGTCCTCTTGACATTAAACTCGCCTTTCGACAAACTAACACACTTCGTAGCAATCTAGTTAACACTGCTCCTCCTGCTTCTAATGCTGCTGGTGTCTACTCTATTTCCTGTTCGTCTTGTCCTCTCCAATACTTTGGCGAAACTGGCCGTACACTGAATGACAGACTTAAAGAACACAAGAGAAGTGTTAAGTCTGCAGACACTAACAATACTCTCTTCTGCCATGTGAGGGATTCTAATCATCCCATTGACTGGTCTTCCTCCAAAATAATCTTTCCTGCCTCTACTCTACACAGACACCGTCTTGTGGAATCAGCCCTAATACACAATGTACCCAACATGAACTTGAGTCCTGGCGTTGTTGCTGTGGACTATTCCCTTTCACAGTATATACTCAAATGCTCTAATCTTTCTAACAAACGTGACCTAACATAAGCCTACCTCTTCTATTTTCTTTCTTTCTCTTTCCTTTTCTTTTTCTCTCTTCTCCTACCCTCCCTTGCTATTGTTTCTTTTTCCTATCTCTTCTCTTTCGGTGGTTATAATAGGAGCTGCCTCGTATGGGCCAATAGCCCTTCTGCAGCTCTTATTATTATTACTATCCCCTCTACTACACCTTACTTTGCTCCTCAGCTCTCTCTTGCCTATTTATTGCCTGTCTCTACTTCCTCATCACAATCGACTTGAGAATGGTCCAGGACGGACCGAAACGTTGTCATCCCTTCAACTTCTAGTGTGTGGTCTGGTCAACATAGATCTAATAGTATTTATGTCATGGGTGACTTTAATTTTAGTAGAATAAACTGGTTGAACAAAACAGGGAATACTGAAGCAGAAGATTTTCTAGAATTAATTGACGATTGCTTTCTTACGCAACACATTAAGGAACCAACGCAGGGAAATAATATTTTAGATTTAGTGTTAACTAACAGGGAAACAAATGAAGGACATCGAAATAGGGAGTGAGCTAGGGAACAGTGATCATAAAGAAATCAGATTTAGCATTCAGTGGAATAGATCTGTTGGAGAAAATTCTGTTAAAGTGCCTGATTTTCGAAAAGCTGATTTCAATAGGCTAAGAATTTTTTGGGTGAAATAGATTGGAAAGTCTTGGGAATGAGTTATAGGCCGGTATTGGAGCTAGACGTGAACCCAGCGATAGGTGACGTAAAAGGGGTTTTCGATGTGGATTCAAAATATAACCTACTTAAAAATATTCTAACCAAAGCCCAGGAATGTGGTATACCATATAAATTGAATAGATCGAATACTAATAATCCAAAGTGGATAACAAAGGATCTGAAGAACCTTATAAGTAAAAGAGAGCGTGGTACAAAAGGATTAAGAATGGGGAAGTCTGTTTAGAACAGGAATTCGTACACCTGGTTAGATATACTAAAAAAGAGATAAGGAAAGCAAAACAGTCTCCGTGGTGTAGTGGTAAGACACTCGCCTGGCGTTCCGCGAGCGCTATGTCATGGGTTCGTATCCTGGCTGGGGAGGATTTACTGGGCGCAATTCCTTAACTGTAGCCTCTGTTTAACGCAACAGTAAAATGTGTACTTGGATGAAAAAACGATTCTTCGCGGCAGGGGATCGTATTCCAGGGACCTGCCCGAAACGCTACGCATACTAGTGGCTGTACAAGAATGTAACAACTCTTGTATATATCTCAAAAAAAAAAGAAACTGAAGTTTGCATAGCAGAGCAAGCAAAAACAAATCCTAAAGGGTTTTTTCAATTATACCGGACAAAGATTAGGAAAGGATATGTCCATTAAAAACAGAGACAGGTCAAATAACAGATAGTGTTGAAGAGATGAGTAGTATTTTTAATAAATATTTTATATCTGTATTTACTAGAGAGGACCTTAACAATATGCCTTCAGCCGAACAAGTCTATGTGGGTGGGCATGAGGACAGGTTGACTAGTTTAGCAGTTACCAGGGAGGATGTTCTTAAACAAATAGTAAAACTCAAACCAAACAAATCCCCAGGGCCGGATGAAGTGTTTGCCAGGGTGCGTAACGAATGCAAAGAGGAGCTTTGCGACTCACTGTCTACCATATTTGATAAATCAATAGAGTCAGGCAGAGTGCCAGAGTTATGGAAAGTTGCTAATGTGATACCAGTTTTAACGTTGTGTTAACTGGGCGTGATAATGTCTCGCAGCCCTCCATCTGGCGGCGCGGACGGCCTTGTTGAAGGGGCGGGGGATGCTCGCGAGTGACGTCAGCTCTCCTTCGCTGGGTATGGGATGGATGGGATACCGACTCGATGACATCTATCTGTTCCCTCCGTCGATCGAGGTATGGATTATAACCTGAAATGGAACAAAATGATATTCAGCATTGGTGAATGGGGAAAATATTATTATTATTATGCATGTGTGTTTGCTTGCAAGTGGATGATAATGATAATAATGTAATACAAGTAAGAGAAGTATATATGATCCCAACGTTTATGAGAAGTTTCATTCCGACGATGTCCTCCTCGAGGGGCAGGTGAGCAGTAAGGACACTTCACGGTTTTGTAAACTGAAATTGAAAAAGAACAAATTTAACTGTGTGTGTGGAATGTATTAGCCTGAATGAGTAATTATTCTCACACTATAAGAGAGAGATAATAGTTTACATATGCGATATTTCACCTTTGGATGCAATAAAATGAACTGTGTAATATTAAATAAGAATAACACTCATGGTTATCACAGAAAATCTGTTGACATCGCTTGCATTTGATGTCGTAATGGCCTAGGGGCGGTTTTTCACAGCTTGTGCACTGAAGACGACATACTTGGTTTGATGATGTAATATAAAACACACCATATTTCATGCAGGCTGTTAAGGTTCGTCTTTCCATGATGCGGAGCTGTATGGTGTGTATTGAATGAAGACTCGCAGTGAACTAACGGGGCGTTTGTGTGTGAGGGAGGGAAACGACCCCAGTCAAATGAGAAGTGATTGATGGTGGGCAGGTGAGGTCCTGCTGGCGGAAGTAAGAACGTCGCCCTTCCTTAACGAATCCGCAGTGGCGGGAGAGCCCTGTTGGGGTGAGCATCTCCCAGACCACTCTGAAGACATTGAAAAACGATTAAGGTAATGGACCACATCCGTCCTGGTCTGTCACCTATACACCCCCCTGCATTGTTACATAAAACAGACCTCTCCACCAACTGCTGCCTATCTCATTCACAACTTAACAGACCTTCTCCACCAACTGCTGCCTCATCTCATTCACAACTTAAGAGACTCTCTCTCTCTCTCTCTCTCTCTCTCTCTCTCTCTCTCTCTCTCTCTCTCTCTCTCTCTCTCTCTCTCTCTCTCTCTCTCTCTCTCTCTCTCTCTCTCTCTCTCTCTCTCTCTCTCTCTCTCTCTCTCTCTCTCTCTCTCTCTCTCTCTCTCTCTCTCTCTCTCTCTCTCTCTCTCTCTCTCTCTCTCTCTCTCTCTCTCTCTCTCTCACCATACCCTCAACACGACACCCTCTCAAGTGATGCCTGACCGGATGCCACACGTCAAAACATCCAGGGAGCTGTCAACACAGCAAACCACAAATGACCCTCCAACCCTCTCATGCCGAGGGGAAGCTCCCCTCACCCTCCATCACCCCTCCCCAGACCCCATCAACATATGTTGGGACCCCTCTCACCTACACACACATACACACAGCCTCTACTTAGCAATACATACTCTCATCTTTTAATCAACTATTATTATCTACACACAGGATTAAGTCTATGGCAAACACACAAACATATTCATTTACTCTTCCACTCATATCCACATACCTCATACTCTAGCACATACCCCCACATACTCTCCTACCCCCCACAACATGACCCTCCATCTTTCCTGACCGCATAACCCAACACCGGACGCTTACACGCGTCCGGCGCGCGCGCCAAACATCCGGAAAAACAGCACCCCACATACCTGAAGCCCTACATACCTCAACCAGCTGTCTCACCTGGGCCTATTAGGCCTACCTGACAGATGGTGCGCACGGTCGTAGTCCTCAACTTCACTACTGGCCTCCACCCCCAGGAAGCAGCATGTGACAGCTGACTAACATCCAGGTACCTGTTTTACTGCTAGGTAACAGGGGCATAGGGTGAAAGAAGCTCTGCCCATTGTTTCTCGCTGGCGCCCGGGATCGAACCCGGGACCACAGGATCACAAGTCCAGCATGCTGTCCGCTCGGCCGACCGGCTCCCTATTACTCCCAACAGCAAGATGGCTGCTGTCATTTCTCTCGGTAGTAGCAGTAATAATAATATGGCGTCAGTTTTCACTTTGGTGTCCAAAGGGATTGGAAAGGATGGGGGGGGTAGAGGGATGGGGAGATGAAATTCAGGAAGAGGATGCGGGTGTAGAGAGAGAGGAGGTTTGAAAGTTCGGTGGCCTGTCCACCATGGGATGACATATGTGTATGTGTCGTTTGTTTGCGTATGTGTTATGTTGGGTTGTCAGTACATTGGCTGGGGGGGCTAGTGTTTGTGACCTTGTTGGTGTCCTAAAGCACTAGAGCCGATGGAGTTGGCTGAAGGAGGTTAATCTTAGCAACATCAGGGTAGTTACACTTCTGATAGCACAACAAATGGTTTTTTGGTTTTATATTTTTTTTGTAGTAGTTTTATTTGTTTATTTATATTTTTTTATTATGTATTTATTTTTTTGGTACTTTATTTATTTACTTTATTCTTCATTTGGTGTAGATCGGGTCTGGGATGGGCCACTCATCTGGGTCGTCTGGCAGGCCGCTTAGTATTTGAGGTCTTGGGAAGGTCTCATCGTGGATGTGTCTGATCACTTTTTGTTGGAGAGTGATTCTTCTGGTTCTGTGTGGTGGTTCGCGGATCTCGTAGTCGCTGGTGGTATTTTCTGCTACGTAGGGATCTTTGGGGTCTGGGACATACATGTTCTTCATGCGGTACAGCTGTCTTCTGACCAGGTAGCTGAGCCTGATGTTCATTGGCTTCATGTTGAGCGTCTCATGGATTTGGTCAGTTCTTACACTGTCCATCAGTGTCAGGCCCTCCGCAAAGCGAAGTGCTTTGTTTTGTACTCGTTTGATCTTCAGCATGTTGGATTTGTTGGCGAGGTTCAGGGGGACGTAAGGGTATTCAAGCTAGGCCTTATAATCATTCTGTACAGGTGGAGCTTGATGTGGGATGGGGCTTGCTTGAAGAGGAAGAGCATGGCGTCCGAGTCTCTTTCCTTCCTCACACTCTTCTCTGCGCACGCGCAAAGGCACAGTGTTATTGAAACGGAGACTTATACTCCTAATGACTTCTCAATCATGCGAGTTATTAAGAATAGAGTTTATTATGAGGAAGGTAATATTAATGTCATACTCGACGTATAATTATTAACATGAAGTGTTTTTCCTGTCGCCGAAAATGTACATAAATGGATGGAGAATTTAGTTACTCTATGTCAACTCTAAGATAACAGGAGATTGCTGTTAAACAGTGATCATTAGCTAATAACACGCGATTATTTGATCACTGGTTGACATTGTGACAGTTAATGATTCCAGGAAAAGAATACTGATACGGACTGAGAATATAATTTAATCCTCAGTAATGTAGACGTTATATTTCCCAATGCTAAATGTTGGACGCACCCACGCCATGTAGTGCAAATATTCGGCAAAATAATTGGCGCAGTAGGAAAAGCTTTAATATAATTAATATACGAGTTAGTAAGATTAGTAATTACTATTGTTAATACAATGATGATGATACAAAAATGATGAATAAGTGTTGGATAATTTCCAACAACCAGCGAGAGGATAACAAGCAGATAAACACGAGACTGAACTCTCTCTGCACCCTCTTTGGGTTTGAACGTTATAGAATAAATATGTGTGGATCAGAGACTTGTATTTGCTTAACCTTTGTCTGGTGGATGTTAGAGCACTAAATATTGATCAAAAACACAATAATCTCATTAAATGTTGACTACCACATTTGAAAAATGATATTAAAGATTTGCGAGCTTTAGGAATGTTTCCAAGCCTTTGTCAAAGCCCATATGCTTGTAAGGACATGGTAGGGACGATTTATATGGAAAGATGCAGGAACCGGATGGATAGTGAATGGCCAAGCGGATGGCCAACTGTGTTTAGTGCCCTAATATCCACCAGACAAGGGTTAAGTAAACACAAGTCTCTGATCCACATACATATATTGTATAACTGTAGAAACCCAAGGAGGGTGTCAGAGAGTGTCTGATCTCGTGTTCATCTGCTTGGTGTTCTACCGCTGGTCGGTTGCCTCTCATCTACTCCTCTGCCGTTTTCTCTGATCTTCGCCGTGTTGTAAGGGATACTGAAGTCACTACAGTACTCCCCCCCCTCCACCCCGCCCCCTCTCACCAGGCGGCGAGGTAACAGAGAGTCCAGGAAATGGGCAGGGCGTTGCACAGTGAGTCCTGTGCGACCCTCCATGTTGACGTCGCTGTCGTTCATGCCGTCATCAACAGGCGCTAGAAGGCTCGGATCAGGAGATGGCACCGGTAGATGAAAAAAATATGTAGGTACATCTTCAGGAAGAAGGTCCGCTGCTTGTGAGGATTCAGTTTGCTGGTGTGGGTAAGAGACCTCTTTCACAGCAGCAGCTGGGGCCGCCACTGCTGGCATGGCGTCGAAATATGCTGCTTTCACCTGATCGCACGAAACCACCACTTCAGTACCCCGACGGTCGATAGTAATGGTTTTCGGAATTCTCGACAGCACCCGGAAAGGTCTCTCGTATGGCTGCTGTAGCGCCTGACGCATCGCATCAACCCTCAGAAACACATGCCTAGCAAAGAGAACTTCCTGAGGTATGTAGGTAGGGCATGTAGATGGGTGACGTTCGGCGTAGGGCAGATCTGCGACATCGCCCTCCGAAGCTGCTCCAAGAAAGCCGATGTGTCCATCAGCTTATTGTATGGTGTTGGAGTGACCAGATCACCAGGAATGCGGAGATCGGAACCATATACCAGGTCAGCTGCTAGGAACACACTGTCCTCTTTAGTTGCCGAAGGGATGCCGAGGAGTACCAGAGGAAGGTTGTCGATCCATGAAGTCTGGTCTGGTTGTGCCCTTAGAGCCGTCTTCAGTTGTCGGTGAAACTGTTCAACCATCTCGTTAGCACGACGATGGTAGGCCGAAGTTTGGTTGTGTGTAGTACCCAGGAACCGCAAGAGTTCTCTCCATAAGTGAGACTCAAATTGTCGACCCTGGTCAGTGACAATCGTTGTAGGGGCTCCAAAACGGGAGATTCATCCATGAAGGATAGCCAGAACTACCGACTCAGCTGTCCTCTTCACCATAGGAACTGACACAGGCCATCTGGAGAAGCGGTCAACACACGTAAGTAGGTGTGAGCACCCACTGGACCGAGGAAATGGACCGACGACATCCACATGAACCACCTCAAATCGGCCGATGGAAACGGAAAGTTCTGAAGGCAGCGTCTGTGAGCGTCGATGTATCTTTGATTGCTGATATTAGAGGCAGATGCAAGCCCATCTTCGAACATCCGTGTTAATTCCTGGTTATACCATCCGTTTGATCAGAAAGCACAGTGTAGTTCGGATGCCCTGGAGAGCTGTGAATATCCTCCGCCGATGGGTCTTTGTAATATATCGCCGAAGGATGCCAATGAGAGACTTGTCACATGTGATAATATCATCGGAATTATTCACCGGTACGTCGACGAGCCGAAGTGCTGAGGCTCGTGCGCAATTGTAGGAGTTCCGGATCATGTCGCTGAGCTCTAGCAATTTCTGCTTAGTCGATGTGGGACGTCTCGGGGAAAAAGTGCACAAAAGCCAGGTCGAGATAGGGCATCGGCGACGACATTCTCAATCCCTTCCACGTACCTAATGTCAGTTGAGAACTGGGATATGAAACTCAAATGTCGAGAGATTCGCGGTGAGTGGGAATCTTCTCTTGCTGGTAGGGACTCAGCCAGTGGTTTGTGGTCGGTGAGGACGTGGAAGTCACGTCCCTCAAGAAAATGCCTGAAGCATTGAATGGCTGCATATATAGCAAGGAGTTCCCTGTCAAATTGCTGTATTTTGTTTCTGCCAGTGTTAAGCTTGCGGAAAAGAAAGCAATGGGTCGCCAGGTCTCGTCGATAAATTGATGGAGTACCGCTCCTATAGCGTGTTGGAGGCATCTGTTGAGAGGCTAGTTGGCGCATCATACACTGGATGGGCGAGGAGAATGAGTTGAGCTAGCTCCTGCTTAAGGTTGGCGAATGCCACCTCCGCCTCTGTTGACCATGGCAGGGGTATATTAGACGCCTGATTACGCCCACACCGGAGGTCATATAAAGGTTTCAGGATGTCAGAACAATGTGGGATAAACCTGTGGTAAAAATTAACCACACTCAGGAATTCTTGCAGCTTCTTAGTTGTGGTGGGTGTCGGAAATTCTCGGATAGCCTCGATCCTCTCCTCCAGTGGCAGAATACCTATGGAGGATACACGGTGTCCCAAGAAGTTGATCTCGGGCACATCGAAAATGCATTTTTCTCGATTAATCTGCAGGCAATAGTTGAGGAGGCGACAATAAAGTATACGAAGAGGCTTCCGATGGTCAGCCAGAGAGCGACTCGCTATTAGGAGGTCATCATTGTAGGCATAGCAGAAGGGTAGGTCTCAGACGACCTGATCAATGAAGCGTTGGAATGTCTGTGCTGCATAACGGAGCCCAAACGGCATCCTGATAAATTCAAACAAGTCAAAAGGTGTTGCAATTGCAGTTTTGGAGATGTTCCCTGGGGCCACTGGGATTTGGTGAAATGCTCGTACCAAATCTACTTTCGAGAATGTTGCTGCACCTTGCAGCATATTAGAGAAGTCCTGAATGTGTGGGGTAACGGTTTGGCAGTGTGTCAACACTCAGCGTTCTGTAGTCCCCACAAGGACGCCTTTCTCCTGGAGTTGTCTTTGGAACCATATGCAGTGGAGATGCCCAGGCGCTGTCAAAGCGCCTAAAAATCCAAGCAGCTAGCAGCTTGTGAAATTCATCTTTTTCGTGCCACTTGGACACGCTCTGGGGGCAGTTCGCGTGATCAGGCGTAGGTTGGTGTGCATGAGGTACGAATATGATGGGTGACCATGTGCATAACCTTGTCATTTGGCGTCTGTGGCTTGGTGATTTCCTCAAATTCCTCCAGAAGGTTCTACAGGTTAGGAGAGTTATGCGGGGCAAGGCCAGTGAGTAGCCGTTGCTCTGTACTCACCCGCTGGAGCCCAGCCACACATCACATTCACCAAGAGGTTGTGATGGCGTAAGAAATAGCACCCCAGTATAGGCATATTAACTACAGCAACGCGGAATGTTCACGTGAAGCGACCGAGGTCATCAAAATTAAGAGTGACCACACTATCTCCGTAGGTAGGTACGGCAGTACCATTGGCAGCAACCATGTCGTAATGTAGAGTGCGAGGTGACTTGTGCCCTGGAGGAGGGAGAACAGAAACTGAAGCAGCCGTGTCAACCAGGTAACGGCGCCGGGAGGTACGGTCGACCATATATATACAAGTGAATCCTCCAAGGCGGCAGGGGTTTTGGCAGTTAACAGACCCCGCCGGAGTCGTTTCCCGAGTAGGCACACGGTTGGCAGAAGTTCCGGGCTCTAGCCCCAAACCTGCAATGGTAGTAGCAGTAGTCTGGGTTGAAGTCGGGCATCAAGGACGGGCTGGGGGACTTGCACTGGGAATGTTGGCAGCTCTGAATATCTTGGCTGTTACACAAAGAAATCACAATAGCGTGATGCATCAATGGACAAGTCCACAAGGGCCGTGGCAAGGATCCGAAAGTACGTCCAAAATCATCCCAGACGCTGCCTTAATCGACTAAGCTACGACATGGAAAAAGAGTTGAAACCAGAAGTTCTACTGAACTTACATCGATCCTGCAGCCACTCCGAGACACAAACCAGGGTTTTACACAACTCGAGTGCATGGGAGAGTTGTGTTAAACCTTGGTTTGTGTCTCGGAGAGGCTGCAGGATCCAAGTAAGTTCAGAAGAACTTCTGGTTTCAACTCTTTTTCCGTGTCATATCTCAGTCGATTAAGGCAGCGTTTGGGATGATCTCAGATGAAGGTTCGAATCCTCGTCACGGCCCTTGTGGGTTTGTTCATTGATGCGTCACACTATTGGGATTTCTGTATGTAATGAAGTAAGGGCGAAGAGGTAGAACGGCCTATTGACATAGCTCGAGTGCATGGGGGAGTTGTGTAAAACCCTGGCTTGTGTCTCGGAGAGGCTGCAGGATCCAAGTAAGTTCAGAAGAACTTTTGGTTTCAACCCTTTTCCATGCCATAGCTCAGTCGATTAAGGCAGCGTCTGGGATGATCTCGGACGTAGGTTCGAATCCTCGTCACGGCCCTTGTAGATTTGTTGGATATTGATTTGGGTCGTCACTGTCGAGAGGTCAGAGAGAAGGGTATTTCTTGACCATAGTGAGTCGCCTGATGCACTGTGGATTCGGTCTGCTATTCTCACCAGGCTCTCGGATGTCACGTCGTCCCCCTGGGCAAAGCGTAACATGTGAATGTGTAAGAGCAAGCGTTGTATGAACAGAACCCGGAGTGTCACCTGCTCCACTTGCCGGCAGTAGCAAGAGCTGCATTTGCTGAAGCATTTAGGATGGTGTCTGATCCCCGAGGCTGCAATAGCTACTATTGGTGAGGAGCAGGTCACGCTGGCGGCTTCTACATACCTTTGTTGCAGGAAAGCATTCTTCAGGGCGGCGAATCTGTGTCGTCGGCGGTGTTTTAACCGCAGCTCATTCTTCTTGAAGGATATCTGGAGGCAATGCCGTCACAGAGAGTTCATATTGCTCTGCGTCGTTGTTCCCTTGTAAGCGTCAATGAAGGCCTCTACCTATGAAAACCATGCCTTGGGTTCAGACGGAGAGTCTTCTAGCGCCTACTGATGAAGACATGGACGACAGCGAAGGCGACATCAATAAGGAGAGTCGCACTACTGCACCGTCCTGATCAATTCCTGGACTCTCTGGTACCTCATCGTCTGGAACGGGGAGAAGTACTGTAATGACTTTAGTACCCCCCTTCAACACGGCGGAGATCAGAGAAAATTGCAGAGGACTAAAAGAGAGGCAACCGATCAGCGAGAGGATAACAAGCAGGTAAACACAAGATCGGACTTGCTCTCACGCCCTCCTTGAGACTCCTGGTTCCACCTTGACGACGGGCGGATGTCTGGACACCTCCTCCGCCTGAGAGCCGCCGAATCACGTCCTGTTTTCGCGCTTTGGCTTTGCTACTGCCGTTGGGCATCCCTATTCAACGGTCAGGTTGTATGACGCCTGGGGCACATATTTTGTTTTTGTTTTTGCTACCCGGTGTTCTCTGTGTGAGGCGGGGCCGGTGCTTGTCACCCTAAGAGCCTCCTGGGGCTCCCCAATCATCTGCATGTTTGCATTTCTTTGCCGCGGGGCATAATCGTTTCAAGTGATTAGCGTCACTCGTTTCGCAATTAGGCTTGGCGTTTCACCTTTCTGGGCTTCCCGATTAACCCATCTCGGGTACGTCGGGGCGCATCCGATCCCACGAACTTCGTCGCCTTTAAATCAACAACAACAACAACAACACCCTCCTTGGGTTTGTAAAGTTATAGAATATATGTGTGTGGATCACAGACTTGTGTTTGCCTAACCCTTGTGTAGTGGATGTTATGACATTAAATGTTCATCAAAAACACAATAATCCCATTGAATTTTCACTACCACATTTGAAAATGATAGTAAAGATTTGAGCGCTTTTGGATTGTTTCCAATACTTTGTCAAAGCCCGGATGCTTGTAAGGATAAGGTAGGGACTATTTATATGGGAAGACGCCGGAACCGGATGGAGAGTGAACGACAAAGCGGAGGACCAGGTTTATAATCAAAGTTTATTCAAACAGATTAATCAAAGTTGGTAGGATGTAAGAATTAAGGCGTGCGGATGGGGGAGAAGTGGAAAACAAAGAAATAACAGAGAGAATACAATAAGCCATGACAAAAGCATAGAATCACAAGGAGTGTCTAAATAAATTCAGCTTGTTAAGAAAGATTTGAAATATCATAGTTATCCAATAGCGCACAGGCTGGAATCTACACAGAAAATGGAGCAAATTTCGTTCTATATGGGTAAACTCCAGTATTGCCATAAAAGAAGTAAATGAAAAACGATAAAATGTTTTCCAACTAAATAGAAAACACACATAATGCAGAATACAATAATGACACTCCGGAATAACCAATGGAAATTAGAGAAATTGGCACAAAGGGGGCAACGAAAGGGAATGCCTCGTAATTACACATTTAAACCTATAAAAGCTAGCATACCAGACTACTTCCACCTGAAAGAACAGCCCAAATGGAGAACAGAAAAAACTAATCAAGAACCTATAATCATTAACTAAAATTATCAGAATAAGTAGAATGGGAAGAGTCTTAGTTTATCTGTCCAGGAGATCCTCATTTGAGCGAGACCCAGCCTCCTCTTCAAAAGAGCCGCCCCTCCCAATCATCACAACACGTGGACTGTATGAGACACAAGAGCCACCCATCCCTAACATCACAACACGTGGACTGTATGAGACACAAGAGCCACCCATCCCTAACATCACATCACGTGGACTGTATGAGACACAAGAGCCACCCATCCCTAACATCACATCACGTGGACTGTATGAGATACAAGAACCGCCCATCCCTAACATCACAACACGTGGACTGTATGAGACACAAGAGCCACCCATCCCTAACATCACAACACATGGACTGTATGAGACACAAGAGCCACCTCTCCCTAACATCACAACACGTGGACTGTATGAGACACAAGAGCCACCTCTCCCTAACATCACAACACGTAGGCTGTATGAGACACAAGAGCCACCCATCCCTAACATCACAACACGTAGGCTGTATGAGACACAAGAGCCACCCCTTCCTAACGTCACAACACGTGGGCTGTATGACACTTGTTGTATAGGTCCATTGTCATAACTATGCTTCTAAAAATACTATTCTTTGTCAGAATTAAGGTGGGCCTGACTGTTGACCAAACCACACACCAGAAAGTGAAAGGACGACGACGACGTGATCGACATGATAATGGCCCAGGACGGACTGAAACATTGTCGTGGTCGTCCCTTCACTTTCATCGCCTGCACTGGGCCTGACTCTTGGAATTCAATATTCATAAAGAAATGTGAAGTTCCAGTAGCGTGAGCGCTCAGCATAATACGGAGAAAGAGCCTGGATAAAGGGGAGATACCAGCAGTACTTAAATCTGCAGATATAGCTCCTCTGCACTATTGGTCCAGTAAAGCCTTGGCAATAAATTATAGACCTGTTGCACTAACACCTCACATAATAAAAGTTTTTGAAAGAATAATTAGGAATCAAATTTCTAGTTTTATGGAAAATAATGAGCTACACAACCCAGAACAACGTGGATTTAGAACGGGAAGATTCTGTATGTTACAGTTACTCAACCTCTATGACAAAATCACAGAAGCATTAGAAGAGAAGCAAGATGCATATGTTGTATACACAGACTTTGCAAAGGCATTCGACAAATCAGATCATGGAGTGATATCACACAAAATGAGGTCATTGGGAATAACTGGTAAAGTAGGACGCTGGATACTCAATTTCCTGTCGAACAGAACACAAAGAGTAACAGTCAATCAAATATAATCGAGTCCAAGCGCAGTTAAAAGCTCTGTACCTCATGGTACAGTCCTTGCACCACTGCTTTTCCTTATTCTCATATCAGATATAGACAAAAATACAAGTCACAACTTCGTGTCATCGTTTACAGATGACACAAAAATCAGCATGAAAATTACCTCTGCAGAAGACATTGAAAAACTACAAGCAGACATTAACAAAGTTTTCGATTATGCAGCAGAAAATAACATGATTTTTAACAGTGATAAATTCCAGGTACTCAGGTACAGCAAAAATGATGATCTGAAACATAACACAGGGTATAAAACACAATCGAGTCTGTCCATAGTAGGAAAACAGCATGTCAAGGATTTGTGAATAATGATGTCCGATGACCTAACGTTTAGGGAGCATAACCAAGAAAATATTGCGTCAGCCAGAAAAATGACAGGATGGATTACGAGAACCTTCAAATCCAGGGATCCCATCACAATTGTTGTACTTTTCAAATCACTTGTGCTGTCCCGTCTTGAGTACTGTTCGGTACTCACTTCCCCCTTCAGAGTAGGAGAGAATGCTGAAATAGAGGGAATACAGATAACAAATACAGCACGCATAGACGCGATAAAGCACATAAATTATTAGGATCATCTCAAAGCTCTCCAAATGCACTCACTAGATAGGACACGAGAGAGATACCTAATTATATACACATGGAAAATACTGGAGAGCCAGGTCCGAAATCTACACAGTAAAATAACAACGTACTGGAGTGAACGATATGGAAGAAAATGCAGAGTAGAACCAATGAAAGCAGAGGTGCCATAGGCACTATCAGAGAACACTATAAACATCAGAGGTCCGCGGTTGTTCAACGTCCTTCCAGCGAATATAAGAAATATTGCTGGAACTACCGTGGACATCTTCATGAGAAAACTAGATTGTTTTCTAAAAAAAAGTGCCGGACCAACTGGGCTGTGGTGTGTATTTGGGCTTGCGGGCAGCTCGAAGCAACAGCCTGGTTGACCAAGCACTCACAAGTCAAGCCTGGCCTTGGGCCGGTCTTGGGGAGTAGAAGAACTCCCAGATTCCCATCAAGCAGGTATCATTTTATCTTGAGGTTATCTTGAGATGATTTCGGGGCTTTAGTGTCCTCGCGGCTCGGTCCTCGACCAGGCCTCCACCCCCAGGAAGCAGCCCGTGACAGCTGACTAACACCCAGGTACCTATTTTACTGCTAGGTAACAAGGGCCTAGGGTGAAAGAAACTCTGCCCATTGTTTCTCTCCGGCACCCGGGATCGAACCCGGGACCACAGGATCACAAGTCCAGCATGCTGTTTGCTCGGCCGACCGGCTCCCGATCATAACTAATCTTCGATCAATAATGTTCATTGTCACAACTGAAGTTTTTCTCATCACGCCAATATAGCACTTGTAAGAGATAAGGATAAGGATTTGAGATGGGCCGGGGGAAAGGAATGGTGTCCAACCATTTGGGCACTTGGGCGGTCGGGGATTGAGCCTGCATGAAGCGAGACTGTCGCTCTACCGTCCAGCCTAAGTGGTTGGGCTCAAACGAATAAAATTTTATTATCTACTGTGAGGGGATGGTTTCACCAGCTCATTCCCACAGGTTTTTACATGCCTGTAGCAGAGGGGGCACTTGCAAAGTGGACAAGTAAGTGCCCGGCACTAAGTTTGGTAACCAGTACCTGAAACATCTTGTGTTTGGGCTCATGTCAGAGCCCCAGTCATCAGCATGCCAGATATGTTGCTATAGCACGTCTGTGGACAAAGTTAGAGAGAAGAGCATCTTTTCATTTGTATAACTGGGAGAAAGACAGTTTGCGTGGGAGGAGTCAGGCCGCATGGTGGAGCGCGGGTGGCCACACACCCAAGCTCCCACCCCTGTTCCCATGGCAACGGCAGCAGCTATCTTGGGATCGGCCATCTTGGAGTCCCCCAGGGCCATGCTACACCGTCTCTGATTGGTTGAGAGGGGTAGGCCTCTGTGTGCCTCCCTCTGATACACTCTTTTGAGGAGGATGCAGGGATCACCAGCGTTCCTCCCTCAAGCCATCGTTCTGATTCCAGCCACCACTAAAGTCTGACGCTTTCGTACTCAATTCGGCCAAATTGAGCAGTAAGACATCGTGGTGGCTTGGCTACTCTACTACTTCACCGCCTGCTTCATCTACGACATGGT
The DNA here is from genome assembly GCA_020271785.1 of Procambarus virginalis. Lineage (NCBI taxonomy): Eukaryota > Metazoa > Arthropoda > Malacostraca > Decapoda > Cambaridae > Procambarus > Procambarus virginalis. Next base: position 19,711 of record WNGS01166593.1, read on the forward strand.
CTGCAGCAGAATCCAGCCGACGTCGTCGTTCGAAGGGGAGAAAGAGCGGGGGTCTTGAAGTGGGTCTTGCCCACTTCAAGACCCCGCTCCAATATAGAAGCATCAATAAATATGGGCCAATAGGCCCTTCCGCAGTTACTTCCATTCATACCTTCAATTTACCCAGTTAATATCCAGTTAATATCCATTGTTTTCGTGTTCTGTCCTTTGTTGAAAGTTTGGTTCACCTCATTAAAACTGTTGTAACATATCACCTCACCCAAAACGCGGGTATAAAATGAAAGATGAAAGCTGTTTAAATCATAGCATAGTAAAGAACTGTTTAGTGCTCTCAGGTTATAGTTGTGTGTGAAAACTAAAAGTCTTTGAAAATGTAATTAGTTATTACGAAACGCGTTAAAGTGTCGCGTCAGACTAAGAAATAAAGAATGAATTTTGGAGAATTGATTTTTCATTTACCGTCATCAGTAAAAACAAACATAAGGAAAATTGAGAAAATTCGTGTTAGAATTATTAATCTTACTTTTTCGGTCATATTTAATAACATATGTCTACAGGAAAGACTGCTACCAAAATATACTAATATATATATTTATATATATATATATATATATATATATATATATATATATATATATATATATATATATATATATATATATATATATATATATATATACACAGTTTTATTATTACTATTATTTGTGTTATTATTATTATTATTATTGTACTATTGAACAGTATTCTTTATCATTAATATTTATATTATTAATGATTAACATATTATTCAGAAAATATATATATCATACTATAATTATTATTAAAAGCAATTTATTAGCAATAATATAACATAAGTTATTATTAACATTATTTATCAATAACATTAAATAATGATAACAATAAATAATAAATTAACATAATTATTATTTATAACATTTATTAGGAGGATGTTAATTATTATCATCATTAACATTATATCCCGATGTGTGATGCAGATGGTACTCAGTTAAGAGAGTAGTAAAGAGTCGTTAACGAAGAGCGCGTAAAGAGGCCCACAACAGCCCGCCCCTCATTAACACCTTCATTACACACAATTAACCAGAGTGACTGGCGCCCCTCGCAGCTCAACCCGTCACTCAAAGTTAATTTTAACACGACCGGGGGAATTTGT
>WNGS01166594.1:0-15884 GCA_020271785.1 Procambarus virginalis
GGCATGCTGTAGACTTGAGCTCTTGGATCGCAGGCGTAGACGTGGTTGCAACTGGTAGAACACATCTGGATTAACAATGCGAGGATGTCTCTTTGGATCCTGGATCATATCTAAGGTTACTGACATCTGTTAGTTTGAGTAACTGGAGACAAAACCTGGCTATCACTCAGGTGACCTACTGTCACAACAAGATGCCACACTACTGACACAGGTCTCCTTGATTTGACTGTACCTGTGGTCTACAAGGGAGACCCAAGTCGAGACATGCTAACGACTATGATGGTCACTTGACAACCATAAGGGAATTCAAAAGGGAGACTCCTGGGTACTTGACACCCAGTGTTCCATGGTTTCTTAAAACTTAAGGCCGTACTTTTCCCTGTATCTTTTCATTCCGTTTCTTCAAGGTGCAGGGCCATTATTCCTCATTTCTTTCCTCTTCGTGCTTCTGCTTGTTCCTGACTTCCTCTTCTTGGTATATGTTAATCTTTTTACAAAGACTATCCCCATCTCTCCTCAACCTCTCTCCGTGGTCTGTTCTGTCCGACTTGTCGGTGTGGCTGTCCTGGGGCTATCCGTAGAGTGTTCCGCTTGTTGGTCAGTGCAGACCCTCCACACTATGATGCGTCTATAAACAGGTACCAACTGTCTGTTGAGGGTCAAGGCAAACATAAGTGGGGTGTACATGGCCACAACTCGAAACATCATCCCTGAAGGGATTTACAAAACAGGCAGACCAACAACGACAAGTGCATACAGTTATAGCGGTGACTTACCTAACAAGCTAAACATAATACACAACAATACATATGGAAAAGAGAAATTGGCCACCTGGGGTAGATCGAGTCTGGTTTTCGATCTGGTCTGCTTGGCATGGGTAGGTCTAACATGTCCACTCAGCAACTCTAACTTCGGATCACTTTCCTCTTCTGTGGCCTCATTGGTATCCTGATTGTCTAGCTCTGCATGGGGCAAGTGTAATTCTTCTTTGGGGTGGAATATTTTTAATTTATTAACATGGACCAACTTCTGCTCCCTATCATAAATGTGTTTGATTAGAACATTTACAGGGCCAATCTTTCGAATCACTCTGTAAGGTCCCTTCCACCTACCCCGCAAGGCTCTACTCTGGCCCCTGGGTTATTTTCAGACAACAATAACACAATGGAGCCTTCCTGTATTTTCATTGGCTTGACATCTCTGTCATAGTAGTGAGCATACTTCACTTGGGCCTGCCTGGAGGCGTCGGCAGCCGCTCTCCAGGCGCCGTCCATCTTCTGCACCACTGAAGAGTAATCTTCTCCATAATGAACCTGATGATTATTATGAAGCCAGACGTGAAATTACAGGAATGCCCGGTAAACAAGAACATCGGTTGGGTGTTAATGCTTTTGTGAACAGCTGTATTGATAGCCATTTGGACATATGGTAAACTGACACCCACCCCAAGGGATCAGAACTACACAGAATGGCCAGGGTATCATTGATTGTACGATTCGTACGTTCAACCATACCGTTGGCCTGGGGATGGAATGCAGTTATTAAGGCTTGAGTTGATCTGTACCAAGGTACACACTTTGGCAAATAATTGGTTTAGAAATTCAGATCCTCGATCTGTAATCAGGGTTTTCGGGGGGCCAAATATACATATAAATTCATGGAGGAATGGTTCTGCCACTGTCTCTGGGTCTTTCCCCTCCAACGGGATAAGGGTCATGAACCTAGACTAATGATCCACTAACACTAATACATACCTATGCCCAGTATAACTATTGTGTAAGTCAATCAGGTTAGCCCCAACCCTATCAAGTGGTTCATGAATTTCGGGGAAGCGTTGCAGGGGGCATGCACCTGCGTACTTCCCTTACGCCGATGACAGGGTTCACATTCTTTACAAATTTGCTGTATTAGACAGCAAGAATGGGAAAATAAAATGATTGTTTAGCCGCATGTACGATTTGTAAATCTCTGGATGACCTGCAATCTTAGAAGAGTGAACCAGCTTTACCGCTGCATTTCTTAGGGCATCAGGGGATAACTAGTTGATATACTGTTTTAGACGGGGTCTCCATAATGTTGTATATTGCTCCGTCTAGTATTTCAAATTCTGCAGTGGGAATATTTACTTTTTTGGTTGGGAGATCGTTACCTTCTAGATAGTTATTTACCTTGGCCCACGCTCTTCCTTCATTTGACATTCTCGCAATGTTTCTTTATCGAGTGTGTCTATAATGAAATCTACGTTAATTTGGGCCACATTACGGCTTAAGGTATCCGGGACGTAATGCAATGCAATTGGCTTATAGACAATGTTAAAACTGTGGTCTAACAATTCATAACCCCAACGAGACATCCTATTACACTTTGTTCTCTTCCTAAAAATGTGTACCAGGGGCTAGTGATTAGTATAAATAATAAATTTCCTCTGGAAAACGTAAGGTTCAAAATACCTAACAGCCGACACCACTCCCAGAGCTTCTTTATCCGTGGTGGTGTACCTTAACTCAGCTCCTTTTAACTTCCTACTAAAATACCCTATAGCATAAGGCACACTATCTTCATCTCTCTGCATTAAGCAAGCCTCTACAGCTATATTAGAGGCATCACTATGGATCTCAAAATTCTTATTAAAATCAGGGATTCTCAGAACAGGGTACTGGGTTAAGAGGCCTTTAATTTTATTAAATGCTTACTCCTGTTCTGTGTTCCAGACAAATTTGGTCTTCTTCTACAGTAAGGCTTTTAATGGGGCAGAAATATCCGCCAAGTTCGGGATGTGCCTTCTAAAATAGTTATAAGACCCTTGGCATCGTCGGATATCCCGTATGGATCGAGGTGAGGACATGTCCTTAATAGCTCTACAAGCCTCGGGATCAGGGCGTATCCCATCCGTGCTCAAGTGATAGTCCACGAATTTAAACCTTTGAGAAGCAAAGACACATTTTTGGGCATTTAACTTGAAGCCTGCCTTACTTACTAGAGTTAGTGTCTCCTTTAAATCTTTTAGATGGTCTTCCAAATTCTCCGAGTAGATAATGATATCAAGATAAGCCAGGGAGTGCTTACCAAGAACGGGACTTAGGATGAAATTAATGGCCCTCTGGAACGTGGAAGGGGCAGTTTTTAGACCGAAGGGCATCTTGAGAAATTCGAATAAATGTACACCATCACTGAAAGCAGGCTTCTGTCTATCCTCGGGTGCTACAGGAATTGCCCAATAGGCTGCTTTGGCATCTAGGGTAGTGAAATATTTAGCCTGGCCAAAACTATCAGGGATTTCTTGAATTAAGGGAAGAGGATAGGAATCCGCAACTGTCTGTTCGTTGACTTTATGGTAGTTAATACAGAATCTGTACGTCTTATCTGGCTTACATACAAGAACGACAGGGCTCACCAAGGGCTGTGACTGTAATGGATAATGTTCTTAGCAAGCATAGCCTTGCATTCTTCCTTTATCAAGCGTTTGGAAGCTTCAGGTAATCTCCACTGCCTAGTCTGCACTGGTACACTATCTCCTGTGGGGATTGTATGGACCACTTCAGGGAGAAATCCTACATCAAAGTCAAAGGCAAAAAGGTCTGGAAAATGTTTTAATAAATCCCCGAGCTGCTGGCGCTCGGAAGGAGCAAGATGTTTTAGATTTAAATTTGAAATGATGTTCTGGGCCTCAATTCTCTTCTGCCTACTCCTCGTGTCCCAATAACTGGGGTAACAGCTCAGCACTAGGTGACATCGTAATTCCACCCACATTACCCTGAGGATGGCCAGAGGAACTGTCTGGATCTACAATACACTCCTCAGAAATTATTACAGCCTCAGCTATTCTATCCCCAGTGTGAAAATTGAAGGGTTGGTGAATACGTTCACTACAGGTAGATAAATTACTTTAGCTGTGACTGAAGTCACACGGTGAGGAATTAGAATACTCCCAACACAACCCTTGACTACCAGGTTACTTCCCGGGGGACTTTACGCCCTACGGTGTAAAGTACCCCTGCATGGATGAAACAATCCATCCCGGTATGAATGAAACAACCGGGAAGGGACGGGTGGTTAGGGCTTTTACCATCCTCAAAGATATTTATCAGGTTTACGATTCCAACATTCTTAGGTTTCTTACTTATGACAGCTGACATAGGAGGAAATTCAGTAAACTTGACAGGGAATGAGGTGATTCCTGGTCTCAGTCTGCAGGCACTCAGTGACTTACCAACTGACAGAACATAAGAAAATCTGTTTAAGAAATCTATGCCGAGCAGTATATCGCCGGGAAATTCTACATCATTCCCAACAAGGCAGGTGTGTACAGAAGGTTCTGAACTAAGGTTAAAATTTAACGCTACTTGTCCTACAATATCCAGACTTATCTGTTACCACAGTCAGGTTTTTCCTACACGCCTTAATCCTACAATCTGTCAAGCCCACTAAACTAGGACTCTTAACTATGGTGGCGTCACTACCTGTGTCTACAGAACTCTGTAGGGTGAGGCAGTTCCTAGTCAACAACGGCTTCTATAATGGTTTTGTTGAAGACAACATAAAAAGAAAGGTCAAACGCCATGCAACCTCTGAAGAGTCAACTAACACAACACCTATACCCCCTATTAGACTATTTTACAGGAACTTCTTTTCAACAGCTCATAAAACGAAGGAAAGAGTCCTGAAAGATATTGTTGATAGGAACGTTATCCCTACAGAAAAAAATCAGAAAATACAATTGATTTACTATAAACAAAAAAACAAAAACGGCCAATCTACTCATGAAAAACTCTCCAGACACAAAGCAGAATGCCTTTAAGGAAACCAACGTCGTCTATTCCTTCAAATTCCCACTTGGGGACTGTAAGCCCCAAAGAACTCGGTATATAGGCAAGACAACAACATCTCTTTCAGGGCGATTAACAATGCATAAACAACAGGGCTCCATTAAGGAACATATAACCTCCTCTCACAACCAGACCATCACCAGAGAAATCTTAAACAACACAGAAATTATCGATAGATACAGCGACAGCAGGCGGCTCGACATCTGCGAGGTACTACACATCAAAATGTAAACATCAGCAATTAACAGCCAATTAATGCACAACTATATTCTACCCACTTCAAGACTCCGAACCAATATAGAAGCATCAAGAGGTAGTATGGGCCAACAGGCCCTATGCAGTTACTTCCATTCTTATGTTTTCATATCCAATTAATACCCATAGTTTTGTGTTTTGTCTTGTGTGTGTCACAAGTTTGTTCACCTCACCCAAAACTGTTGTACCATATCACCTCACCAAAATGCAAGTGTAAGTATGACGGATTAGCGAGTTTACAGGTTACAGTTGTGTGTGCAAACTAAAGTCTTTGAAAATGTAATAAGTTATTACAAAATGCGTTCAGGCATCGCGTCAGACTAGAAAAAATGAATTTTGGAGAATTGATTTTTCAATTACCATTGACAGTAAAAAGAAACTTAAAAAATATTGAGAAAATTCGTGTTAGAATTATTATTCTTACCTTTTCAGTTATTTTTAACAACATATGTTTACAAGAAAGACTGCTACCAAAATATACTATGTATATTATATATATTTTATATATAGATATATATATAATACACTTGCTTAAACCCCAAGTGAAGTTTAACAAACTTTAGACAACACCCACCAGTAGGCCTCGAACCCAGAAAGCACAACTACCTTCCAGTAGCTGCCATAACTAGTATGCCTTAGCCCACTACACATATTTATATATATATTATATATATATTTATATATATAATATATATATATATATAATATATATATTATATATATATTATATATATATTATATATATATTATATATATGTAGCGAGTAGATTATCCCAATAATATACTCGCTCCAAATGCATTGTTAATATTCCTGTCAACCTTTGGAGATGAATGAGGCGAGGTGTTGCCCCGAGCAACCCGGAGAGGTGTTGCCCAAGCATATAAGCGGCAGAAATAACAAATAGTAATCAGTCTACTTTCAAGCGTGGTCTAGAGCAGACACTTGCGAGATACTGTACCAACGCTCAGTACGCTCTCCCACATAGAGCTCCGCGACTCCTCATGCACCACCTCGAAACGGTCAGAAGGTAACGGGAACTGTTGAAGCGGACTCTGTGTGACGATGTATTTTCGCTCGCTGGCACTGGAGACATGAGCGAGTCCATCGGCGAACATCAGCATTGATTCCTGGCCATACGACACGCTCCGTTAGCAGTTTCTGGGAAGCACGTACTCCTGGGTGTGCTAGGGAGTGAAATACAGAGAACGTTTTCCAGCGAAACTGAGCAGGAATGTAGGGCCTAAGTGCTCCCGTCCGTGAGGTGTCACAGATTATACTTCCGCCACCTTCCATGGGAATCTCGATGAACCGGAGAGCTGTGTCAGATGTTCGTAATTGCTGCAGATCAGGGTCTTCCCGTTGGGCCTTACTGATTACACAATAGTCCACCTGAGCTGGGTTTGTCACGACGTGGTTTATGGTGGGTCGAGACAGTGCATCGGCTATGACATTATTAGTTCCTTTGACATGGCGGATATCCGAGGTAAATTGGGAGATAAATCCCAGGTGGTTGGCTACTCGAGGAGAGTGAGCATCACCCTTGGCCGCCAGTGCATAAGTGAGAGGTTTGTGGTCTGTGAAGGTGTGGAAGTTCCGCCCCTCGAGAAAGTGCCGGAAATGTTGTATGGCTGAGTAGATGGCGAGCAGTTCCCTATCAAAAGTGCTGTACTTCTCTTCAGTGGGTGACAGGCGCGCTGAAAAGAATGCAATTGGGCGCCATTCGCCTTCAATGAGCTGTTGTAGTACAGCACCAATTGCTGCGTTTGAAAGAGTCGGTAGAGAGATTGGTGGGAGCGTCAGACACTGGGTGTGCGAGTAAGGTGAATTCCGCCAGTTTGTGTTTTATGTCGGTGAATGCTGTCTCTGCCTGGGGAGTCTACTCCAACGGAAGACGGGACGTGAGTTTCCGACCACGTAAGAGGTCGTACAAGTGTCGCAAGATACCCGAACAATGTGGGATGAATCGATGATAAAAATTCACCACGCCAAGAAATTCTTGCAACTTCTTTGGAGTGGATGGGCGCGGGAATTCCTCGATTGCCTCTATTTTCTTCTCTAGTGGTTGGACCCCTGCTGCTGACACACGGTGCCCCAAGAAATCCAGCTCTGAAACATGGAAAATACACTTCTCGGAGTTGAGCTGCAAGCCGAAGTTGCGCAGACGGTTGAGAAGGAGTCGAAGGTGTAGCAGATGTTCTGTCGGTGATGTACTGGCCACCAGCAGATCGTCAATGTACGCGCAGCAAAAAGGCAGGTCCTTAACTGCTTGGTTGATGAAGCGTTGGAATGTCTGGGCTGCATTCCGTAGACCAAAAGGCATCCGGACGAATTCAAACAGTCCAAAGGGTGTTGTGATCGCTGTTTTGCAGCGATCACAATCAACACTGTTGATCAACACTGTTTTGCAGTGTTGCAGCTCGCCTGATGTGTTTGAACGTGGCCCGCAGGGTCGTCCTCACGACCCCGCCCAATATTTACCTTCGCCACAGACTACCAGTAAAGGGGCTCTTGGCGCTCTAACACCAGCCAAGCCTTGCTTCCATGCACTCTACAGGAGTCGGATAATCTCCCACAATTTCTGCAGTATCAATGCGGCTGCTTGGGTCCACTGGCTGGGGCTTCCTAGCCTCCAAATTAGGAGCTCATTTGAGCGTGTCCGCTCTCGATGATGGGCCGTGACACACTGAGCCCCAGGGGCGCCGCCGCCCAGAGCCCTCCGCCTCATGACGTCACTCCACTCGAGGGCAATTACAGCACGTGACCCTACCTGGCTAATCAACAGATGGCTGGCGTCACGCTCCTTTGGCGGGAAGCGGAATGCCTCGGCGCCATCTTGAAACACAAAAGGGAGTAAGCTACTTGCAAAAACCAAACTAAATCAGCAAATTCACTGCCAACGAGAAAACTCTCCCTACCTTCATATATATCAAAATGTTCCCTAAGCATCAGAGATCGTGCAGGTTGCAGAGATATGACTCTTGATGCCAGGACAGGAAAGAAATAGGGGTGGAGCACTGTCACAAAATATATAAGTTATATATATATACATATGTTGTACCTAGTAGCCAGAACGTCATACTTGGCCTACTATGCAAGGCCCAATTTGCCAAATAAGCCAAGTTTTCCTGAATTTGTATTTTCCCAAATTTTATCTTATGATAAATTTTATCTACAGCAGGCGGCTTGACATCTGCGAGGCACTACACATGAAGAAGTCAACACCAGCAATCAACAGCCAATTAACGCACAACTATATTCTACCCACTTCAAGACTCCGCTCCAATATAGAAACATCAAGAAATATGGGCCAATAGGACTTCTGCAGTTCTATTGGTACCCGACTTCTACAAATCTATACCCCGTTTTCCATATATAATATATATTTATATATCCCTAATATGCAATTGCTCAACAGAGCTTAATAGTAATTTAAGTTTCTAAATCATGGTCAAATGTTCACTGGCGTCGCCTATACTGCCGATGTAACCCTGTGTATGTGTGTGCCGCTGATGTTGGTGATGGAATTATATCCTCTCCCAATTCTCGTTCTTTCCCTCATTCCTGTAGCTGCTTTCCCTTTATGCTGTTGACGCTTTAGGGCCTCCTTTATCCATTCCCATCCTCATTACCTTACAGTTATTGGGAATTGAACTTCAGAATCCATTTGTCTGCTCACTCATTTGTCAAGGTCCTCCTGTAGCATTTCGTAGTCATATGGTTATACATTCCTCATTATCTTTGTATCGTCTGCAAACATCGACATGTACGAGCTCACACCCTCGGGTAGATCATTAACAAATAATGAACAGTAGTGGTGTCAGAACAGATCATTGTCCTATTACCCATATCAGATTTGCCCTTCATAAGTTATCATTGACTCCAGGTGGTGGATGTGGGCATCAAGACTGTGGTCGACTGGTCAGAGACTGAGTGCGTTCCATCAAATGAAGTGAACTACAAGCTGAATGAAGATGTCTTCCTAAATACCGAGCCAAACTGTCAAGTTGGGGCTTCTAATTTTTGCATCAAGCAAGTCTGCAACTGTTCCTACTATGGTCTTCTGCTTAATTTAAATGGTTGGTAATGTTCTTGCTCAGCCTTTTTTTTTTTTACGTTAATTAGATTATATAATTTTATTCATATAGATTCAAACATTCTAAATATACAGTACATTTTGAGACATGACGACATTAACATGTAATCTAATAACAGGAATTATATATACATGCTACCTCATTTCAATTGCATGGAAGGAAGATATGTATGGGAAGAAATATCAAAGGGCATTTAGGTATAATAATATTTGTGATGACTAAACCACACACCAGAAGATGAAGAGACGACCTTGTTTCGGTTCATGCTGGATCATTATCAAGTGGAGCGAGATTGAGCGATTGATGAAGATTAGGCGACCCAAGAGGTGGCACGGGCATGAGTAACCGGTAAGTGGTAGATGTTTGGAGTGATAGTGATCTTTGGTCGTGAAGGGGTAGCAAGATGATTGATGAAAGTCACCCAAGAGGTGGCACGATCATGAAATAGCCCGTAAGTGATACAATTGTTGTTCAGAAAATCTATACAGTGTGCCGAGGTCGCATTTAATCGTCAGGCCGCTATCGTTGGGGAGGATACAGCTTTATAGTATTTATGAGGGTGTCCAGCTGCTGGACACCTATTTTGACCAGAAGAGTGGCAGTGTTGATGGCTTCAGGGTGGTTACTGCACGAGTCAGGGACTCTTAAAGCTATTCTAAGGTCGTTGGTTGCTTCACATTCCAGGAGATAGTGAAGTAGTGGCTTTTCTGATTAGCAGAAGATGCATTCTCTCTGTGGGGGTTCACCAATCTCCCAGTTGCATCTGTAAACTAGACGTAGTCTATATAACCGAACTTTTATTTCCCTGTGGATTCCTTTTGGGATATTTAACCTTTCTAACTTGGTGACCTGAAGATACCATATTACAGAGGGCGAACCTTCAGCTACTCTCTGGTGTAGGTAGGCTTTGTTTGAGGTGTGGAGAGATGTTTTGTATGTTCTCTAGGCTGGGTTGAATTATTTTATGTATCACTGGATGACGAGTTGCCAATTTAGCAATTTAATCGGCTCATTTAATGGGATTCCAACATGGGATGGGATCCAGTTTAGGGTTATGTTGAGTCTTCTGCCTTTCGCGACTGCTCCAAGATACAAAATGGTGGTAATTATTTCCACGTTGTCTTTCCACTTCTTTTGTCCTAATATTTGATAATATTTGAAGTGCACTTTTGAGTGTGTGTATGATAGCATTTTGAACGTTTTCTGCAATCACATATGCGAATGCCTGTTGTATGGCAAACAGCTCAGTTTGGGTCGATGATACTGGTCCTCCCAGTCTCCAATATGCCTGTTCACTGTCCGTGCAAAGATCAGCGCCAGCACTCATTCTTTGTCCACCGATCCGTCTGTGAAGATGTGGGTGGCTCCTGCTACTGCAATGTTGCACATTTGCTTTTTATTATGCGCCTTAGGATTGTTGGATCATAGGCAGCCTTTTTCATCAGGAGACTGTCTTATTATTTTGAACGTAGGCTCCTCCCACGGTGGGAAACAAGTGTAGTTTGGGTGTGGTTGATCACCCCCTCTATCAAGAATCATGTTTTTTAATTGTAGTCTGTTTAAGACATTTCCCGCTCATGCAGCCCAAGAGTTTCTGTTTTGGCCAAGTTCAACCACCAAGGCCTGCCGTACTGAGACTGTATCAAGAGGAAATAATGATCTTACTGATAACTGTAGCTGTTCTTTGTGATATTCTTTCTAGAAGATAGGGCAAACCCGTTTCCAATCTTAGAGTTTCAAGCCTGGTCCACATCGGGGCTCCCATAGTAGCTCAATAAAATCTTTATCCTGTGTATATACATATGTTCACCATGATCGCTGGGCACACGATCAAACACTGGTAGCTAAGCTAACAACTTAATAAACAAGCTTACTGTAGGAATGTATGACGTGGGGAAGCTCATGCCTGGGACTCACGCTCTGGCACTCACACAAGCCGCCCACAAAATCGTTGTAAGACTGCTTCACAAAGCTTCCTCCAGTCCTGACTTTAGTACACGGAGTCACCCGACAGGTTCCACACAAAACATCTGCTCACTCCCTTCCTGAATGAGCACACAATTGGAGTTTGTTACGGCCACTATGGGTCGCAACCGGGTTCTTTGATGGTAGAACCAAAATGATAGTATCCGACCCCAAGTCGGTAGTACGCTTTCAAGAAAGTGGCTATGTAGTGTATAAAAAGAGGAGGGTCTGAACAAAACTGTTCCTTTCGTCAATGTATTAAATATCTTTCCACCACCGTTAAGTATATATATCTACACAGTCACCATAAATAATATATAAAGAAATAAAGAACAGATAGGCTATTACTACACCTATATACAATCCTTTCGCTCAGGATATCAAACGTGTTCACGTGCAGAGTTCATCAATCCCCAGTATTTCTTCACTGTCCAGCAGCGTATCCAACCTTACTGGGAAGAACACCGGCGAGTTCACCTGTACGTGGGCCAGCCCACTGACAGTGTCATGAGGTGCCTGTACCCCCACGACCGCTCTCCAGCTACTCGCTGGCAGAGTACCTCAGCCACATGCTGAGCGGGGTCATAAACCAATACAAAGGTAGCGATCCCCTGGCAGCAGTCTCTAGTGACCAGCTAGCAGCACTACTCAACAGGCACCTCCCTGTCGTCAGTTTCTCCCCTAAGCCAGTCCCAAAGGTACGCTGATCTTTTCAACACTAAAGCACTAGCAGCTACCACACTGCTTCCTCGGCAGCGGCTTACTTGGTCGTTTCCAGGACTATGTAGGGAGACTGTGGACTGCCCAAGATGAACTGCCGTCTCCAGTACTGCTGCCCTCAGACGTCACCTCCGTGGACACAAAAACGTCATCAATGACCTAGCCGATACTGGCGAAACTAGGAAATACCACTAACCCACTGGGGAGTTGGCATTGTGCTCTGTAGCACACACTAGGTGGCGCTGGTCTTGATGCGTCACCTCACCAGAGGTCACTCATAACAACCCCTCTGGCTGACTCAGGCAGGAATCTTTAGCCATTTGCAGGTACTAGATAACCACCACCAGATGGCATTGTCCACATTATGTACTATTCCCGGGGAGTTCGGGTGCGGACTCTTAGATGGCGCTGGAACTGCCACTCTATTCCCTGACAAGGGCAACGAGTCCGTAACAGAGTTCCACAAAGGTGCGACCAACACTCGCTTCCAGGCCGCCTCTAATATATTCAAATCACAGAGAAAAGGTTTACTATGTCCCAACGCTTCCTCACACTAGCAAACAAGTAACCTTCACTTCACCTCTCACACAGGGCACTATATTCTTCCTTCTTCCATGAGATCAACGAAGTACGACCATCTCTGGTGACTGCTGTGGCTCAAGTGAGGTCACGACGTCCTGCTAGCGTCACGTCACGTCACCAAAGTATTGACATCTCATTTCATGTAACTTTTTATCAGACGCCATCCTCTGTTCGTATTCTTAAATTACTCACTGACGTGTATTATATATTTTCCTTCCTCTGACCTCTTAATCTCAAGTCCGGAAAGCAGTACAACTCTCACTGGATTCACTCGTTCCATCAGGCAACATGGGGTAATAGCAATATATATTATAAATACATAATCAAATTTGTCACACATAAGCAGCCCTGTGTAAAGCCACGTCAAGATTCTTTATTAATCTATTTTTTCAAGATGTAGACGAATGGCTTCTGTGATTGTGGATTTAATGAGTTTCCAACAATAAACGTTAAGCTAATTTGGCCGAAAGTTCGATGTAAATGATCTATTCTTCTTCTTAAAAATTGCTATATTTTCATCATTCCACAATTCCGTTACTTTCCTCGACTGTAATGATTATAAAATAGGAATTATTATTAAGTATGAAAGTCAAAGGTGCTCTTAGTTCTTACCTACAATCGTTCAGACCCTGGCAGAGCCTTCATCTAACAGGTATCGTAGGCCAGTTAATCAATGCAGGGAACAAAATCAGAGGAAGTATAAATCTTCCTTATAATCAGAGATAAAAAAAAGCTTAATTTACATTCAATTGAAAGACGAACGTTAAGGAATGATATTAATGATGAATTTAAATGGATAAAAATGCTTCAAAAAGGATTTAAATATATCAATAAAACAGGAAAATAGAGCAGGAAAGTGTGGATATAAATAGGGTAATTTAAGATTCATCAAAAACGTAGGTAAACATCAAACTGATTTGGATACAGGGTAGTCAAGTGATGGAATTAATTACCGGAAAACATAATGGCCTTTGAATGGCAGTATAGCTTAAGCCGTTGGTTAGTATTCCGGGCATAAGTTGTAGCTGCCTAGTATAGGCTAGTAGGTCTTCAATAGTTGTATTTCTTCTCACGTAATGTTTTAAAATTAGTTTTGTATAGAAAAGATTGCATATACTAACCCAACCCACACACATGACATTTAAGTGACAAGGTTTCGAACCGGTTGTCGAAACTGGTCTTCTTCAAAACCGATATCTCTTGCCTCTCCACAGACGATATCTTGTTGAATATGCTCTCAGATACAACATGCTGAACATGAAGGTTAATCCACACTCTATAAAGACCAATATAAACATTAAAAAGACAATAGTTGGTTGCTTAAGTGACACGAAGTAGAAAACTGTACCGGAACAATAGCATTAGTTGGGTAGCAGAACAACCAGCCGGTCCTCCTAAGCTTTCCCAACGTCAAGAAAGCGGTCAATTTAAAGTGGTCTCTCCTAACCTGCCAGAGGACCTAAAACAGAAAACGGGTTTGTACGTCACTTTTGCGAACCGCTTCCATTTTCTAGTACAAAAATTTTTGGCCTTGAGTAACGCATACGATCGAAATACGACGTTCTTTGTAGGAGGACAGGTTGGAACATCACGGTACTCTTGGAGCAGTGTACCGGGTGTGCAAGAAATTGAATTAGAAGATGTATGAAACATGATTATTTTTGTTACAGACAGCTGGATGCCATGCTCACTGAATACCAATTTCCAGTACCTCAGCGCTGTCTTCAACGCTATGAAGTACGACCCTCCATACCGCGTTCACGGTAACATGGCTCACGAGGGAGAGAAACTGAATGAAACTCTGGTTATGCAGTGCTTGGATAAAGGTAAGTAGTGGAGATAATATATAAAAGACACATCACACTATGTTCACTCAGTCCCTGGTCTCTCACACTGAATGTGTTCACTCAGTCCCTACTCTCTCACACTGATTGTGTTCACACTCAGTCCCTCCTCTCACACTTCTCTGCTCACATCCTAAGCTAGAGTGGCATCGTTAAAGAATGGGTCATTGCAACAGTTAGAATTAATTGGTTAGCGTCAGATTGTCTCAATACTTGACCAAAACGTTAAGTGACCTCCACTTTACAGGAACAGTGGTATGGTCAGATAATGAGGCAGTCTTACAGTGAGTGAAAAATAATAACAAAAATTCCTTATGTGAGTAACAACGTTAGGGAAATAGGCGATTTGTCAGCAGGGTACGAACAGAGATATGTACCCACAAAGGAAAATCCTGCTGACTACCTTTCCAGAGGTACCTGTACATCAGGTACCTGTATAAAAACGTCGTCAACATACCTGCAGTATATGGCCGGTTTCAAGTTCATGTCAACTAAGACCTTCTGTTCGATGGTACCCATGTAGAAGTTCGCAAACAGGACACCTAGGGGAGAACCCATGGCGACCCCATCTACTTGCTTATACATGTGCCCATCCGCGCTCAAGAAGGGTGCCTCTTTAGTACAAGCTTGGAGTAGTTTCCTTAGAATGTTTTCTGGTATGTCAAGAGGAGTACAGGCCGGATCAAGATACACTCTGCCCGCTATCATCCGATTGTTTCATCCACAAGTACGTTGGTAAACAGTGATTCTACGTCCAACGAGGCTCTTATCGCTGCGGCCTGTGTTCCCTGCAGTAAGTCAACAAATTCCTTTGGAGACTTCAGGCTGAAGGCGCAAGGGACATAAGGGTCAGCACGCCGTTGAGTCGCTTTGCTAGTCTGTACGTGGGTGTGGGTATCTGGCTGATGATTGGCCGAAGTGGGTTTCCAGGCTTGTGTGTCTTGACATTTCCATATGCATACCCAGGTTTGTATTCCCCAATAATCTTTGGCAGGTGGAGTCCGGATTTCTTGGCGTTCACAGTTTCGATCAATCTGTTAACCTTTGCTTTCAATTCGGTTGTAGTGTCCTTCGTTATCCTTTGGAATTTAGTTTGGTCAGAGAGTATGAGGTTCATTTTCGCCAGATATTCGTCTTTTTTAAGAATGACGTATATTGGCGACTTGTCACCTCTCCTGACGACTATCTCCTTGTTCTCACGAAGGCTCTTAGCTGCCGCTTTGAGCTCGGGGGACAGTATGGTGCTTCTGTAGTTGCCTCGAATCTTTCCTCCTTCTGCAGTAAGTTCTGCTTGTAAGGTGTCTTAGGTGGTGACCTTCTTTTGTGTCTCGAGGTCGAATATGTCGTCCAACAGGATTTCCAACTCCACTTTCCGGGCCATCTCACTTGGTCTGGACATAACGTGACAGTTTATACCCAGATTTAGGAGAGTGACTTGGTCCTCAGTGAGGTTGATTCCAGCAAGGTTCAGGAAGCCGTCTCTTGTAGTGGAATCGCCATAGGTCCTCCACATAAACGTTATTAGTTTCTTGATTATCTGGAGACACAAAGAAGGTCACCACCAAAGACAACTTACAAGCGGAACTTATTGCAGAAA